>SEYY01017479.1:0-2500 GCA_009176605.1 Armadillidium nasatum
AGTTTTTAGTGGGTTAAGAAGGATAGATTTTGCCCGATTCCGGGATGAAATATAAGTAGCGTGAGTTTCTGGAGTTTGAAGACGACGGTAATCCCTGAAGGCAATATTCCTGCGTCGGATAGCGCGAGAACAAACAGAGTTAAAGCAAGGTTTGTTAGGTTTAGTAGAAAGGAAAGAAAATGGAATGTACGCCTCCATGCCAAAAAGAATCACCTCAGTAATGCATTCTGCACACTCCGAAGGACCCCTCCCACGGAAGCAATAATCATTCCATGGGAAATCAAAGAAGTACGACCGCAAGTCCGACCAGCTTGCGGCACCAAAGGGCCACAAACGTTTCCTTTCAATAGAAGGGGGTCTTTCCTGCGGAAGACTTGAAGAGATAGAAGAGGATACAGAGATAAGGTGATCAGAGGAACCAGGAGGAGGAAAGAGTTTAACAGTATAAGGAGAAGGATTA
This sequence comes from Armadillidium nasatum, assembly GCA_009176605.1. Taxonomy (NCBI): domain Eukaryota; kingdom Metazoa; phylum Arthropoda; class Malacostraca; order Isopoda; family Armadillidiidae; genus Armadillidium; species Armadillidium nasatum. The sequence goes on from SEYY01017479.1 coordinate 461, forward strand.
AAAGTTAGGAAAAGGTCTAGAATGTTGGGTTCATCTCCAAGACGATCAGGGATACGAGTAGGGAGCTGCACCAACTGCTCAAGGTCGTTTTGGATAGCGAAAAGGAAGGCACGTTCACCAGCTGTATCATGAGAACTAGAAGAAAGCCATTGGCGGTGGTGAACATTGAAATCACCTAATATGATGATTTCAGAGAAAGGAGAAGAAGAGAGAATGTGCTCTATTTTGGAGTTTAAATAGTCGAAGTAGTTAGAAATAACACAACAATATATATATATATATATATATATATATATATATATATATATATATATATATATATATATATATATATATATATATATATATATATATATATATATATATATATATATATATATATATATATATATATATATATATATATTTATGACACCCACATTACGATCGAAAGCTTGCAGGATGATATCGGTTGCAAAACTTTCACAAACATCTATCAACATCGACGGGAAGAAAAAAAAAAGTTGTAGCGGACTTCACGCCTCTGGATGTCACACTTAGAGATCATTTTTATTATCATATATATATATATATATATATATATATATATATATATATATATATATATATATATATATATATATATATATATATATATATATATATATATATATATATATATATATATATATATATATATATATATATATATATATATACAAGTGTATAAAAATTAAAGAAACATGACAGCAGTCACAAATTTAATTACAACTGAGAATACTTTTTAAAAAGTCAAAGAAGAAAAAGTGAATTTTGTAATACAAAAATAATTAAAAATTAACAAATTTTAAAAATTCAACTTGCGAAGATTTTCATCTTTTTGCAATTAACGAAAACAAAAAATGGTTTTTAAGTTTTTAAAGAATAGAATTTTACAGAACATCAACAATGCCAAATTCATTTTGCTTTTGTCAACCAATTTTGTAAAGTTTTTCACTTCTGTTTCTGTCAGTTCTGCCCATTGAATGAATGTATCTACTTCATTTAATTGTCTTTGTGCAAGAAACTTACTGTAGTATTCAATCACTTTATCACTAAAGGCAACCTGTCTTCTGAAATCTTTACCTTCTTCTTCAGAGAGAGCGCTCCATTCAATGAATTTTTTAAGTGAACTTAAATCATTACTAAGAAATGAGTGATCAATATAACGTACCATTTCAAATGCCAAATCTTTTTTAAACTTTACCATTTCAATTTCTGAGAAAAAAATCCACTCCAAAAAGTTATTAATATCTTGAAAATTCCCTTTTGATAATGAATATTTAATACACCACGCAATGATTCCGACATCTGAAGCTAATTTTTTTTTTAAAATTTCAATTTCATTTGAAGACAGAACCCATTCCAAACTCTTAACAATACATTTTACTTGTGTACAAGTGTACAAATTATTTTTCCATTCTTGTCTCACATATAAGAAGAAATTTTTCAGCCATTCTTTTATCTCTTCGGCAGAAAAAGCCCAATTCAGAATCTTTTTAAACTCTTTCCCTTTATTGTCACGAAGTAATAAAAGTAAAACTACTTTTACATTCTCATCATAAAATAGTTTCTTTTTGAAACTTTCAATTCTTCCTTTTGGTACACAACATTCAATAAACAAATCAATTCTCCTTAGATCACAAGCATAAAAGGATATTTCACCTATCCTATTCCCTTGTAACCTTACAATATCTGATTTCTCTTCCAAGGTTGCACTTTCAAAAATCAGTCTTATAATTTTTTCATCTTCAATGGTAAATGGAGATTCAAAAAGCTCACATATTACGTACGAGTTTTCGAAATGTTCAAAATCTAAATAAAGGATAGATATAAAATAATCCTCTCTCTCTTCGTAAGTAAACATGCTAATCATATCCCTTTTATGTATTCCTTCAAAGCGGAAGAAAAACCTTTTAAAAGATGGAGAACTTTGAATCCAAAAATCTCTCAAAATATTATGATAATCACATAACTTAGAAAACGATTCATTTTTCATTAAACTCACTATCCTGTGAAGAA
>SEYY01017479.1:7500-14231 GCA_009176605.1 Armadillidium nasatum
CCTTGAAGAAGTAATTGCAGGTCAAACTGGTAAGAGGAAGAGTTCTTCCTCCTTTTGAAGATGATGTAATTGCAGAAACATCTGGCAGTACTTTGGGGATTATGGGAAAAAAATTTTATGTTGGTAAAGTAGTAGTGCTATAAATAAATGAAGTTAGTAATGTCCAGGATAAATTTCTGTCGCAGATTTTTTCAATCGCGACCATATGATTATTATTATTATTACAGATTTATTTCAGCCCGCTTAACACCTTCATTCTATTTCATAAGGGGGGGGGGGAGCAGGGTAGTACTTTTATCAGCAATTGGAATTTTTATTTATGCAAAGAATTCATTTTCTTTGCACAACTATTGAAAAGGAATTTTGTTTTGCTACCTTTGTAATTAAGTGCTGGGGTGGTTAGGGTTTTTTTTATTATGTAAGTATGTCTGTCAGTCTTAGAACAATTTTTCAGTAAGGAGACTTGAGGGTACGGTAGGTGAAGAAGGTCTCTTTTCGTGTTTGTATCATATTTCTTATTATTATTATAATATTTATATATATTTAAATTATTTATATTTTTTATCATTATATATATAAATATTTTTATATGATTGTTGAATTAAAGGTATGAGTGGTGAGTGTCCAGGCGGCCTCAGTGAATCTATCTTTTCACCTCCTGTTTCTCTAGTATTAATTATCCTTCTATTCTGTCTTTTTTTTTTTTAGTCGTCTGGCATTCTCCACTCTGTGTGAGAGGGAGTGATTATAGTTTTGTTATTGTAAATTGTGTATTATGATTTTTTTTCTTTTTAGGATAATAATTGAATTCTTTTGTTCTTGTAGTTTGAGGGAGTGTTGAGTGAGACACGGTATTTGCTGTTTAACAGGTACTAATTTTTATTACTTTATTATTTGTCCTTATTTTATTATTTTTTAATATGATTATGATTATTGTTAATATTCATTATTATTATTATTATTATTATTATTATTATTATTATTATTATTATTATTATTATTATTATTATTATTATTATATAATTATTTTTTTTTTTTTTTTTTTTTTATTATTATTATTATTATTGTGTTAAGAAAAGGGGTTTTTCCTTCCAGCTGGACTGTGTGTTGGGAAGAAAAACTGGATGGGACTCCGTTCAGATTTTTTTTTTTTTTTTTTTTTTTTGGGACTGGAATTGAATTTTTGCTTTTGCTTGAAGCAGTATCCAGTTTTTTTTTCGCTTGAAGCAGTGCCTTGTTTTTTTTTGTGGCTGGAGCTATGTTTTGCTATAAGCAGTGTCCAGTTTTTTTATGTGGATTTTACTTGCCACCCTAACAGAGAAAAATCGAAGGGATTGAGCCACAATTGTGGTTGTTTGTGGTCAAGCTGATTTTTTTTTTCGCGTAATTGAAAAAGAGGCCTGTGTTTAAAGGGGTTAAAAATAAATTGAGATCCTGGGAGGGTAAAATTAAAATAAGGTAATTGTAGAATAAAACGTTGTTGATTTTTTTATTTATTGTTGTATATTATTTTCATTGTTTTTTGTTATTTTTTATATTATTATTATTTTTTCATATATTGGATATCATTATCACTAGTATTTGTATATTTTATATATTCTTGTATTAATATTATTTTTATGTTGTTATTTCATATCGCATTTGCTGTTATATCTATGAGATACATTTATTATTAAGTTATATTCCGAAATTTATTTATTTTTTTATAAAATAGATAATTGTGTTGTTTTTTTTATTTCCATCACTGTCTTTGTTAGAGAGCCTTAATTAGTTATTTTTTTTGTAACTGCCACAGTGCCATAACCAAAGCTTGGGTGAAGCAGTTACAATTCGGAGCTCTTTTGATGCAGTCACAATTCGGGGCTCTTTTGATGCAGTCACAATTCGGGGCTCTTTAATGCAGTCACATATCTGGACTCTTTCAGAGTTACATTTCTGTGCTCTTATAGCAAGGTTTAGAAGCCATAGCTTCTTGATCTGTTTTATTTGATAAAGTGTACCTTTTTTGTGCAAGTGTTCCCTTTTTTTTCTTCTTTTATAAGTGTATTGTGCATGCTGCTTCGTATTCGTAAGTATATATGTTTATATTGGAGTAGCAGACATTTTATGTAAGAATAACCTTGTTTTATTGTATCACACACACAATTAATCTAGTTTGATAATATCAAGCATTGTTCCTATCTATCTACATTCGAGTAGAAAGGCCGAATAAATATTTCTCTGTTTATAAGGCAATAGTGAAACATAGAAACAACTTTCCTTTGTTTCCTTCTAAAAATCTCTTACTTCCTTATATCTAAAAAGGTGTTTACAGAGATCTATTCATTAACATAGACTTTGTTATCGTTCCTTTGTATAAGGGAGGCAGGGGAGGGTTTAATATTACATAAAATATATATCATAAATAACCATCATCCTGTAAATATTTCTATTTTATTTTTGATAAAGCGACATTTATTTCGCGTTTTTAACTCTGGTTAATTGCAGAAGGTCGCATTTGCAGGTAAGAATCAGAGCATAAAACTGATGTGAAAAGGATTTTCATACCTCCGAATAAAAATTGGGGGAATTAAGAAATTAGAGCGAAAAGGGAAGATTTCATATATTCTCTCTATATCCCTCTTTCTCTCCTTTTCTCTCAATCGGACATGCCTACAAAATTCATTTCAATTCCTAAGAAAAACTGAAAGCAATTAAATATACATTGAAGGAAGTGTATTGTTCAAAGAACTTTCAATTGAAGATGTAGGAGAGAAGCATAAATGAAATCTTCACTTTTAAAGAAGAATTTGGATCTATTTCTTCTGAAATAAAGTTGTTTTTAACCACATGTGAAATCTGTTCATATTACCCAGAACAAAATTTCAAAAAGGACATTTTTCATAAATTAAAACTATTTTCAATATAGTTTTTAATTTTTTTTATAATGAAAATTTATTAAAAAGATTAAATTTTAATTTTCTACCATTAATAAAATTTTTCTTGAATAATTTTCTATAAAAACCTGTTCAACATTACCCTATTTTAGTGTATTATATATATATATATATATATATATATATATATATATATATATATATATATATATATATATATATATATATATATATATATATATATATATATATATATATATATATATATATATATATATATACGGGGGAGGGAAGTAGCGCTCCCGAAACGATGAGATTACCCCCTGTTGGGTATACGGGGTGTTAAAGGTACTCCTATCTCATCCCGGTGCCCAATGGTTCGCTCCCTTTCGCGCTCACCTTCTATCTACACGGAGTAGGCTCTCCTTTACATACATAAAGCATTTCTAACACATCTTTAAAAAAAAAAAAAAAATTCAATAATGGCGTCAACTTCGGTAGCCTCGGAGAAGCCCCGGGGGCGGCTTCCAAAAATAGCCCCTCATCCACCCCTTCCCCCATCACCACTTGGGAGTTGGTGGCCTCCGGTGATGGGGTTGGCGCCACCAAGACACAGCCGCCGGCTTGTCCTGATGCACGATCTATTTTTTTTCATTAATTTCTGCAACATTCGCGGTCTGCACTCTAATTTCCACTTTGTTGAACATCACCTCTCTTCTTCTAGACCTCACCTCTTATTCTTGACCGAAACTCAGATGTTTGAGAGTTCTGATAGCAAACCCTATTCTGTTTCCTCCTAATGTCTCTATCCTCAATTTTCAGCCAAAGGCGGTTGTTGTGCATACGTGCGCAACGATGTCGTTTGTTCTCGTGTCTCTAATTTGGAGTCTTCCGAATTTTCCACCTTATGGCTTAGGCTCTCTTGCCATTCTACGACTAAATTCATTTGTTCAGTTTATTTATCTCCTAACTCTACTGACTATGCTAAATTCTTCGACTATTTAAACTCCAAAATAGAGCACATTCTCTCTTCTTCTCCTTTCTCTGAAATCATCATATTAGGTGATTTCAATGTTCACCACCGCCAATGGCTTTCTTCTAGTTCTCATGATACAGCTGGTGAACGTGCCTTCCTTTTCGCTATCCAAAACAACCTTGAGCAGTTGGTGCAGCTCCGTACTCGTATCCCTGATCGTCTTGGAGATGAACCCAACATTCTAGACCTTTTCCTAACTTTTAATCCTTCTCCTTATACTGTTAAACTCTTTCCTCCTCTGGGTTCCTCCGATCACCTTCTTATCTCTGTATCCTCTTCTATCTCTTCAAGTCTTCCGCAGGAAAGACCCCCTTCTACGGAAAGGAAACGTTTGTGGCACTTCGGTGCCGCAAGCTGGTCGGACTTGCGGTCGTACTTCTTCGATTTCCCGTGGAATGATTATTGCTTCCATGTGGGAGGGGTCCCTCGGAGTGTGCAGAACGCATTACCGAGGTGATTCTCTCTGGCATGGAGGCGTACATTCCATATTCTTTCCCTTCTACTAAACCTAACAAACCTTGGTTTAACTCTGCTTGTTCTCGTGCTATCCGCCGCAGGGATGCTGCCTTCAGGGATTACCGTCGTCTTCAAACTCCAGAAACTCACGCTACTTATATTTCATCCAGGAATCGTGCAAAATCTATCCTTCGTAACACTAAAAACTCCTTTCTCCGTAGAAAATGCAATAACCTTTCTGGTTCCTCTTCTTCACGTTCTTTCTGGCATTTTGCAAAAAATGTCAACTCTAACTTTGCTTCTTCCTCTTTCCCTCCTTTTATATCTCTCGACGGCAACAACTGCTGTTTTACCTTCTTCTAAAGCTGAACTCTTTGCTCAAACTTTTGCCTCTAATTCAACCTTAGACGATTCCGGAGCTGTTCCTACTCCTTCAACCCCCTCTAACTCATTTATGCCTAAAATTGTAATTTCTTCTAAAGACGTCACATCTGCTCTCTCTGAGCTTAATACTAAGAATTCGTACGGTCCTGATGGTATTTCCTCCTGTGGTTCTCAAAACTTGTGCTTCCGAGCTTGCACCCTGCCTCGGCAAACTATTTCATCTTTGTCTCTTTACTTCAACCTTCCCTTCTTGCTGGAAACGTGCGCTCATTCAACCTGTGCCGAAGAAGGGGGACCCCTCTCAACCCTCCAACTACCGTCCTATTTCTTTGACCTCCGTTCTCTCTAAAGTTTTCGAATCTATCCTTAACAGGAAGATTTGGAAACATCTCAATTCTTCTAATCTTATCTCAGATCGCCAGTATGGCTTTCGTAAGAAACGCTCTACGGGTGATCTTCTTTTCCTTCTCTCTGACTCTTGGTCCTCCGCTCTTCGGTGAATCTTTTGCTGTCTCGCTGGACATATCGAAAGCCTTCGATAGAGTCTGGCACAAAGCTTTGATTTCTAAACTTCCTCTTTCGGTATCTATCCTTCTCTCTGTGATCTTCTCTACTAATTTCCTTTCCTGGTCGTTCTATACCAGCTGTTATAGACGGCCACCGTTCTTCCTTTAAATCTATTAATATTGGTGTTCCTCAGGGTTTTGCCCTATCCCCAACACTTTTTCTACTTTTCATTAATGACCTTCTCTCTATTACCTTATCTCCTATCCACTCCTATGCTGATGACTCCACCCTTCATTATTCCTTCCAGTTTGAAAAACGTCCCACCCAAAAGCAGTTAATAGACTCAAGAAAGGTAGCCTTGGAGCAACTAACCTCTGATCTTTCTCGTATTTCAAATTGGTGCAGAGAAAACATGGTTGTTTTCAATGCCTCAAAAACTCAATTCCTTCATCTCTCTACTCGACACAATCTTCCACACAACTATGATATCTTCTTCGAAAACACACAACTCAAGCCTTCATCTGTTCTTAATATTCTTAGTGTTTCTTTTTCTCGTGATCTTTCTTGGAAAGATCACATTACTTCTCTTTCTAAACAAGCTTCTAAGAGGTTGGGTGTTCTGAGGCGCCTTCAGAATTACTTCACGCCACCCCAGTTGCTTGCTCTGTATAGGGGTGTTGTTCGCCCCTGTATGGAGTATGCTTCGCACATCTGGGGTGGTTCCACACATACAGCTCTCCTAGAGAAGGTGGAGTCTAGGGCTTTTCGTCTCATCAACTCTCCTGCTCTTACTAACTCTCTTCAATCTCTTTCTGCCCGTCGAATTGTTTCGTCACTCTCTTTTTACTATCGCTATTACAACGGACACTGCTCTTCTGAACTCTCTTGTCGCATACCTCCTCCATTGAGAAGAGCTCGTGCGACACGCCTTTCTATTCTCATCCTTTCTCTGTCCAACTCTCCGACCCCAGACTTAACCGCTATGCTCAGTCTTACATATACTCTACTGGTAAAGTCTGGAACACACTTCCTTCATATGTTATCCCAACTTCCTTTAACTTGCATACTTTCAAACGCCGTGTGTCTGGACACGTCGGCCACCATCGACAATGATAACAGATCTTTCCCAACTCCGGTGGAATTTGGCCTTTGCCCACCGGAGACATAAAATATATATATATATATATATATATATATATATATATATATATATATATATATATATATATATATATATATATATATATATATATATATATATATATATATATATATATATATTATTTTATTTTTTTTTTTTTTATATCTACACCATATTTGTGTCGGTTTTAAATTATTATATTAAATATATTTATATATATATATATATATATATATATATATATATATATATATATATATATAGAGAGAGAGAAGAGAGAGAGAGAGAGAGAGAGAGAGAGAGAGAGAGAGAGAGAGAGAGAGAGAGAGAG
>SEYY01017480.1:0-5000 GCA_009176605.1 Armadillidium nasatum
TCTGCTTTTTATTAATGACCTCTCTATCACTTCATCTCCTATCCACTCCTATTCTGATGACTACACACTGCATTACTCTTTTCAATTGGAGAGGCGCCCCTCCCAGCAGAGGTAATAAATGCAAGGAAGGTAGCCTTGGAGCAGCTGACCTCCGATATATCTCGCATCTTAAATTGGGACAGAGAAAACATGGTCGTTTTCAATGCCACAAAGACTCAATTCCTCAATCTCTCTACTCAACAGTCAGATTCTTCCACACAACTATGATATCTTCTTCGAAAACACTGAAATCAAACCTTCATTTCACCTTAACATTTTTTGTGTTGCTTTTTCTCGTGATCTTTCTTAGAAAGATCGCATTACCTCTTTTCTCTAAACAAGCTTTCTAGAGCTTATGTTTTCTGAGGCGCTTTCATTGTTTCTTCACTCCACCCCAGTTACTTGTTCTGTATAGGGATGATGTTTGTCCCTGTATGGAGTACGATTCAGGTTCCACTCATACAGCCCTCCTTGAAAAGGTGGGGTCTATTGTTTTTCGTCTTATTAACTCTCCTGCTATCACTAATTCTCTCCTGTCTCCTTCTCTATGTCGAATTGTTGCGTCAGTCTCTCTATATTATCGCTATTACATTGGACACTACTCTTCTGAACTGTCTCGGGGCATACCTCCTCCATTGAGAAGGGCTTGTGCGAATAGTTCTTCTTAACAGTCTCATCCTTTCTCTATCTAACTCTCTGTCTCCAAACGTTACTGCTATGTTCAGTCTTACATGTACTCTACTAGTAAAGCCAGAAACACACTCCCTTCATCTATTTTCTCAATGTCCTATGACTTACACACCTTCAGGTCATGTCAACCTTTAATTTGACCAGATTTCCGACTTTTCTCCTAACTGTGGTGAAAATTTTAGTAGGCCTCTGGCCCCCAGGGTGAATAAAAAAAATATATATATATATATATATATATATATTATATATATATATATATATATTATATATATATATATATATATATATATTAATATAATATATATAATTATGGTGGCGAAGAAAAAATTTCAAATAAAAAAATCAGCCATCGTATTACTTGGCTTTTGCTGTAAAAAGCACAATTTTCATGATGAAAATCAGTGGTAACCATATATAGTCGTCCCACTTGCCATTAAGTTCAAAAGGTAAAGAAATCTTTAATTTTCTTGGGTTAATGATTCAAAAATGTTAGTAACTTTTTTACTATTCATACTACATATATAATTTAGGTACCAAATGATTCAGAATTAAATTTTAAACATATTTAACTGAATAAAAATATTCTGTTAAGGGTATAGTTTAAAAGTTACAAAAAATTATTTAAAAGTTACAAATTTTTTTTTTTTTCCAAATTTTTGTCTATTTATAAGAAAAAATTTCAACAGAATATCCAAATATTTGTTTCTACCTATTTATTAAGTACTATATTAGTTAGTAGTTATTCAATACAGAATAGCCTAAATTAGTAGAATATTAGTTAGTTGTTATTCAGTACAGAATAGCCTAAATTTAAATAAATACTTTAGATAAATACTTAATCTAGAATTTAAAATGACTTTTTGTGACAAAAGTTTTCATCAATTTTCGGGATCTAATTTTGTTTCTAATTAATCCATCCCTACGATCATGACCGACTACTGCTAAAGAAGCCTCAGTAACTAGCTTTATATGCCTTTCCACATTTTGACTGTGGCAATCGTGTCTTAATTCTAAAGGGTTATAAATTAAATTTTTTATTTCTGCTTCTGACATTGCATTTAGAATGGGTGGAATTTTTTCCCATTGTGAAATTGGGGTCGTGGTGTGGTAACTTGATGCGTTTAAATTTATTTTTGGCTTTAAAATGTCCTGACACCTTTATTCATGGGAGGATATTTAGTCTCATCATCTTCTTCACTTCACTTTCAACCACCCCACCTTCAAAATCATCTTCACAAGTAAATATTTCATTAAGACCTTTAATATTTAGCAATTTATTAACAGCTCTTACCCTAACTTCCTCTAAGCTAACATTGCCACTAAAATATTTTTACCATGTACGAAATAACTATTGTTGTTTAATATTTTGCAGCAAATCTCCCTTACATTTTTATCTGGAAACTTATTGACTCTTTAAATCAAATTAAATAAGTTTCCAGCTCCATCAATCAATTTTTTACTAACCTTTATGTTCAACCAACTTGGAAAATAAATAGTTACTATAAATTCGGCAATCATTTTCAAGTTCTTACTTGGTTTCACTAAAGATGCATAGTAACGGAGAATTCTGCAAGCCAATGTAAGCCAACGAGAATAATTTATTGGGCCCACTTCTAACAATGCCAAATCGTCATCTACATCACGAGTTATTATGCTGCAGCAAATGAGAAAGGCATAGTACTGGTCAGTTGAGAGACTGTCTAAAATTTCATTATCTAGTAAAATAAATCCCTTACATGGTATTGGTTTAAATTTTACCACTTCCCATTCAGACACGTTTCCATTTAGTTTCGACCCAATTGACCCTGCAAACTTATCGGGACCTTTCGTTGTGCTATCCAGTTTCATGAAGACATGCCTCAATGGTAGCTCATTTAGATGCAGAAGACAGATATCATGTTGTAATAGTTTTCCAAGAAACATCTCTAAATATCTTACTTAACCATTTCTATGACTAGTATTCACATTTGTTCCATCTGGCTTCACCAGAGATAATCTATTTTCCAATTCCGTACCACAAACTCTCTTTTAGATTCCATGGGCGATATCAATTCCTTTTCCGCTTTCTGGTGAAAAATAGTCAAGATAGAAGTCGTCTGAAAAAATCAATAACTTGTTAATTAAGAAATAATTAAGTTTGCAATGTTGTGAATTGATTTCACAAAAACTATTTAAATAAATACCTACCATTTAAATTAACAATGTTTAAAAATTAAATTTTATTTACCTGGCTCGCCAGTGATAATGTAATGGTCTTCCAGTATTGAAGACGTGTAGTATTTGCCATTCACTTCAGAGATTTGAAGAGTTGCATCTCTTCTTCCATCGAAACCAATGCCAGTTATGTTATCAAACACTTTTTCTTCTTCTTTCTGCCTTTCTTTTCTTAATTTATTTCTTTCTCTTCTTAACTTATTTCTGAAAAGTTTGGGTTTGTTAGTAGGTAAATCAGATTAGGTTTCGCAAAAATCATGTTTAGTGAATAATGGACGTAATCAGTATTATTAGTTTTAAATGTTTATATTGTATAATGTATTGTATATAGTAGGTAGTTCCAAAATCTAGGTACTTACTTATCAAAAACATTTTGCCTTTCATCTCTTGTTATTAAACCAAAGTCTACTAATACAGATGAAGTGATTGCTGCACCAGCCCTATCTCTTATTTGATACCTGAAAAAGATTTATATTAGACATAATACTTTGAAATGTTACTGATCAGCTACACAATATGTAGATTTATACATATTATTTGATATAATTTGCATTTATCTGTCACAAGCTTCGGCTAATGGTCGAAGTTCCCTTCTGTTTCGTTGATCACTTAAACCATCTGCAATATAATCAGGATCAGAATCATTGTTTGAAGATGTTGCAAGAATTTCAGCATAGAACTGCTGAATGTTTTTCTCAGATTGCTGATTCTAAAATGGGGCTTTCTTGATCAGTTTCTGGATAAAGTTGATAAGAACAACTTGGTTTTGCCTCTAAGTAATCAGTTTTTTTTATTTCTTCGCACTTTCAATTTCTTGGGCGTTTCTTTTCTTAAATTTAATTTCAGAAGTTGTTAATAAAGGAACTGATTTTGAAGTACAGTAGCCCCTTCTAACAGTTCTTTGGTCGTGTAAAAAAAGGTCCATAAATGCAGTTTTCTGGATCCTCCTTATTAAAATTTTAAAAAATGTGCAAATAATGAGAGCATCAAAATTTGATAACCATTGTTGACTAAGACTATGATAGATTTCATTCTTTATAAGAAATTACATGCAAAATGTTATTTAAATTAAAACAATATTTTGGTTACTTTATTATCATTTGATACTTTAATTAAATGTATTTTACCAATATCTATAATTTATAAAATTAAAATAAGTAGGTAGTTTCCATTTAACATACTCAGTTACTCACCGCATAAAACTTATGATCATCTTCTGTCATTGTTAGCAAATATTTTCTTTCTGCAGCTGCTAGAATTTTATGCTCATTTTGAAATATGTCAAATAATTCGTTTGAATCTTCTATAAACTTTGAAGCGTCCAATTTAAATTTAGGACTTTGTTTTTTCTTATCATAACTCAGAAGCCTTGAAAACTCTTTTAGGTGATTATTTAATCTCGTTTGAATAGCATTTGCAGATATGGGGTAAACATTATACTTTATCCATAAATTATAAAGCTCTTCACTAACTTCTCTTTGAACATTTTTTGTTCTATACTCTTTGAAAAAAAGGCATCTTTCCAATACTTGCTTTAAGGTTGGCAGTCTTCCTGGTGGAAATTCTTCGAAAGCTTTATAGCATTCATTAATTAGAAATTTATTTAAAGAATTTCTTGTACACATAATTTTATTATTAAATTTCAACTAATAAAACTAAAAAGCTCTAAAAAAATAAGCAAACTGATATTAAAGATGTCACATTTTGACATTATACAATTTTTTTTAAAAATTTTCAGTAAAAATAGTTTTTTTTTTGAAATACAAGAAAAACTATTAGCTTTACAAGAAAAGGTTATTCAATAACATTAAATTAAATTCTGCATTATTTAATAGAAAGATCATGTTTTTAGCAGAAATAGTGAAAAAGATATGGACATTTTTGTAACATTAATCCGAAAAAATACTAGATTTTTTAACCTTTTGAACTTAAGGTCAAGTGGGACGACAATGAATGACTAACACAGTTTTTTTTTTTAAATGGGGTTTTTACATCAAAAGCCAGGTACTAGAGCACCTGATTTTACGTTTTTAAAATTTCAGCCCACCTTAATATAT
>SEYY01017480.1:7500-18661 GCA_009176605.1 Armadillidium nasatum
ATATATATATATATATATATATATATATATATATATATATATATATATATATATATATATATATATATATATATATATATATATATATATATATATATATATATATATATATATATATATATATATATATATATATCTATATATATATATATATATATATATATGGTGGTAAATATCTTGTAACCTACAAAGATTATACAAGAGTTTTGAAAAAAGAATATGATAACCTAGTTAATTGCCAACATCAGCTCTCAGAGGTTGAAGGAAGAGTTAAAATTAGATGAATAAAGAGAATTCAAGACTTTATTAGAATTACCATTGAGGTTGAATTTTCATCGACATTGCAGGAGAGAGAATGTGTGATCATATTTTTGAAGACTAATATCATGTGTTTCCCAAAAAGAAGAAGATATAATTTATATAGTTCAGAAGAAGAGTGATGCATTATTTTGTTGTCTAGGAAGAGATTAGGAAAGGGTAAAGTCGAAAATATCAAAATATTATTTATAAAGAGAGAAGTACGTGGGGTACTACTCCAAATATGCCATACCTACTCCATTCAAGACTTTCAACTCTAAATTAAGAGTTAACATAAATGAAAATTTTGTTTTTGAGACAATGTAAAGAAGTAATTTTATTTTCCCAACTGAACAAACTGAAATGAAATGGGATGAGTAGTTCCATCCTTCCATTCTAAGATTTATTTCATGCTGTTGAACAATTTGTCCTTCAAATTGAAAGGAGTAATCAAGAATGCAGTCGTCGAGAAAAGAGTTTTGGTATGTCAATTAACAGATGAGAAAGAATTAATGAAAAATAGAAAAGAACTGGTGATGAAACAGTACCCTGAAGAACAACACTATTGATAGATGCAAAGTACTAGTGGCTGTTATGGAAAGACAGGAAAGGAAGTCAGAGATAAAGTTGCAGAGAAAGAACATACAGAAAGAATGGAAGTTTCAAAATCGAAAATTTTTGTCCGTCTATAGAAAGACTTCAAATTAGCCAACGCTACAGCAAATGAATATATATATATATATATATATATATATATATATATATATATATATATATATATATATATATATATATATATATATATATATATAAGGTATCCCAAGCTTATAGGGGAAGTATTATTTTAAAGATACACATACGCTCGTCTTGTTCCCATCATTGCTATTCCTTATAAGAAGCTTTCATGCAAATTTTCAAGAGAAATTGCAAATAATTTAAGGGTCCCAAAATCTGAACATTTTATTTTAACATAATAAAATTACTGAAAAAAATTATAAAAAACATATTCCTTGTTACATTTAAAAATATGAATTTTTCCATTAAAAACATTCATTTTACTTGGTAATCAAGATTTCGAGATCACTGATACTGGAGATTTATCAGGAACCCATAAACTGGTATCTGATCTTGTTTTTGCCATTGGAATAATATTAAACTTGTCCTTTGTAGATATATTAATCTTTGTAAAAATTTCTTATAATACTTTATCCTTTATTGATGTTTTTTTTCACTTGCACAATGCGACACCAAATCTGAAATTGAAAAAATTTGAGCTAAAATACTAATACATTCAATAAAATAAAAATATTCATACACAATGGAAAATAAATTTCATAAAAATCTTATAATTTTACAATTCAGATCATCAAAGTTTTTAGTAACATTTAAAAAATATTTTAAAAGGCGTCAAATGTCGGATCCTTAAATATTGTTTAAATATTGTTCGAAATTAACACAGGTATTTTTTTCAAACCTAACCACCCTTAGGCATTAGAAGAGCAATTAAATTCCATGAACTTTTCAAAGTTGGGACACGATAATATATATATATATATATATATATATATATATATATATATATATATATATATATATATATATATATATATATATATATATATATATATATATATATATATATAGCCTTCTTTACGGAAGTCATAGTGCAACCAGACATAAAGTTAGAGAAGGTTTAATGTGTTTTTAAATCTTCTTAATAAGGAAAAATTTAAAAACTTTGGAAAGAAAAGAGATTAAAGCGATAAGACAATAGTTGGAGTGTTGAGAATGGTCTCCTTGTACTCGGAACATTCCGAAAGAGTTCACGTTTTCAGCAAGAAGGAAATACCTAAGTTTATAGGCAAAGTCAATATAGTATACCACTGGAAAGTACAAAGCTCGGAAGCACATATTTTAGGAACACAGGAGGAATAAAATTAAGAATATCATTATCTACAGTATTTTAACTCCTTCATTTCATATCCTACTCTCCAAGGCTTCCGTCTATACCCATATCAGAGATGCACGTTAGTTTCAGGTCGGGAGTATTTTCTTTCTCTTTCTCTTTTGTATATGCCCTCTCCTTGAAAAGGGCTTTGCCAGTGAAATGGTGAACTGTAAAATATATATATATATATATATATATATAATATATATATATATATATATATATATATATATATATATATATATATATATATATATATATATATATATATATATATTTAATAATACGCTCTGAGGTAAGAATTATACGTTATAAACCGTTGCTATGGAAACAACAAATAGGTGTATGCGTGTGCATAGTATGTATGCATGCATATATGTATGTATGCGCTTGCTAACATGAGGTGTTAATCAGCGCCTGCGTGTTACATGACAAGCTATCGCTCCACTCTATTCCTGCACCAAGCTAACAGTCTACGATGGGGCAGACCCCTTCTATACTGCACAAATGATTCTCTCCGAATGAAAATCACGTGTACAATTCCAAGATCGAGAACGCATGACTCATAGTATTATAATGAACCAAAGAGGATAATGCAATGAGGATTTACCCACAGTATCCATTGTCGCAGACAATGTCATTCCCTCATATCGAATGGGTGAGGCCTAAGTAAGGGTGACACGTAACGTTGTTAGAAAGTGCTAGAAATTGCTAGAAAATGGCAAGAAAAGGATAGAAGCAGCTCATGAAAGAGAGTAGGAATTAAAGTAAAAAGATCTAGCAATGAACTTGAGGGAAGGGACGTTTAACAGTATAAGGAGAACGATTAGAAGTTAGATAAAGGGCTAGAATGTTTTGTTCATCTCCAAGATGATCAGGGATATGATTAGGGAGCTGCACCAACTGCTCAAGATCGTTTTTGATAGTAAATAGAGGTACCTTTATCGGCTGTATCAAGTGAGGTACATATAATATATATATATTATATATATATATATATATATATATATATATATATATATATATATATATATATATATATATATATAATATATATATATATATATATATATATATATATATATATATATATATATATATATATATATATATATATATATATATATATATATATATATATATATATATATATATATATATATATATATATATTATATATATATATATATATATATATATATATATATATATATATATATATATAATATATATATAATATATTATATATATATATATATATATATATATATATATATATATATCCACAATACTATTTATTTCCATCCATCTTCTATGCAAACAATACCACAAATATATATAACTTTTCTTTACCTGAAAACCTGAAAACATTTTCATAGTACTAAAAGATTCAAGCTCTTTCATCTTCTATGCATCGTTCTGAACATTACTTCCTTTCTGTCTCTCTAATTCAAACTAGCCTCTTCACAACACTCATACAATTTGATTAGTCTTTTCTTAATTCAACTTTTCTATTCACACTCCAAATTGAAATATCGTTTACGTTTGAAAAAAAAAAAAACTTCTACTTATTCCCATCGAGAAAATTCCACAATACTATTTATTTCCATCCAGAAAATACCACACCACTACTTATTCTTATCCCTCCTTTAACTTTTGTATAAATTTGTCTACATATTCGACAGAAATATAAAGATGAAAACACACTACGTAGTTTAACACATGATTTGCCTTGAAACCAATTCTCGTTAAGTACGGTTGATCCATAAATAAATCTAGAATAAGATCTTGACTGTTTTCAAAATTGTACACAATTTTCCATATTTTCTCTTCAAGCACATTTACACTGATGCTATACTCAGTTGTCTTCTCTACGATCTCTCTCAAACCAAAGATAAGATCAGTTATTTCTCTGTCTTGTCTGAAACCATGATGTTCCTCACCCAATTGTAGCACATTTCAGTCACTGTAACTCTCCTCTAATATTCTTTTGTAATCCCTTAAAGCTATTTACGGCATCGAAATTCCATATATATATATATATATATATATATATATATATATATATATATATATATATATATATATATATATATATATATATATATATATATATATATATATATTAATATATATATATATATAATATCTTTTGGTGGCATTTCTGTAAAAAAAAATAAATATATAATATATATATATATATATATATATATATATATATATATATATATATATATATATATATATATATATATATATATATATATATATATATATATATATATATATATATATATATATATATATATATACATTCAGCCCGGAATCGTTGCAGGGATGTTCTTCGACGGACTAAGCGTACTTTCATTAAAAGGAAGTGCGCTGACCTCCATGGCTCTCCTACTGATAAAAATTTCTGGCCTCTTGTCAAAAATATCTCTAACAACTTCTGTAAATCTGCCTTTCCTCCTCTTATTCGCTCTGATGGTTCTGTAGCTAATACTCCTTCTGAAAATGCTAATCTCTTTGGCCTCCTTTTTCTTCTAATTCCACCCTGCTCGATTCTGGCATCCCTCCTCCTACTCCTTCTCCTCTCAGGTGTCCCATGTCTCTACCTATAATTACTCATGATCGGGTGCATAGGATCCTGAAATCTATGAACGTCAGGAAGGCCAGTGGCCCGGATGGCATTCCCCCTCGTGTTCTGAGGGAATGTGCTTCTGAGTTGGCCCCTGTCCTCGTTCAGCTCTACTCTCTATGCCTTAATACTAATACTTTTCCTCTATGCTGGAAGCGTGCGTTGGTTCAGCCGATCCCGAAAAAAGGTAGCCGTTCTGACTCTTCTAACTATCGACCTATAGCTCTCACTTGTGTTCTATCTAAAATTTTTGAAACCCTCCTCAACTCTCATTTCCTGGATCATTTGGAGTCTCATTCTCTTCTCTCTGATCACCAGTATGGCTTTCGTCGCTCGAGGTCAACTGGTGACATACTTTCCTATCTTACTGATCTATGGTCTTCTGCCCTTAGGGACTTCGGGGAGTCTTGTGTGGTGGCGCTTGACATATCCAAGGCTTTCGACCGGGTATGGCATGCGTCACTGCTCTCTAAGCTCCCTTCCTTTGGGTTTCCTCCTTCTCTTTGCTTACTCTTGTCTAGTTTTCTCTCAGATCGTTCCATTTCGGCAGTTGTAGATGGAGCGACCTCTTCCTCCTTTTCTGTCAACTGTGGTATTCCTCAGGGTTCTGTTTTATCTCCAACCTTATTCTTACTTTTCATCAACGATCTTCTCCACTGTACTTCTAACTCTGTTCACTCTCATGCTGATGATACAACTCTACATTCTTCTACTCATTTCAAATCTGCTCCCTCTTTTGCTTCTAGACTTGCTTCTCGTCTTCAACTTTCCGATTCTATTCTTGCCGATCTGGATGGAATTTCCCGGTGGGGACATAGCAACCTTGTGAAATTCAACTCTTTAAAAACTCAACTTTTTTACATTTCCCTCTCAAAAATACCTCCTAACTTTCCTATCCTCTTCGATGGCTCTCCCGTCTCACCTGTAAATAACATTAACATTCTTGGTCTAAACATAAACAACAAACTGTCTTGGAAACCACATATCACAATGGTTGCTAAAGCTGCCTCTAAGAAGCTGGGAGTTCTGTTCAGGTTGCGAGAGTTTTTTCCTTCTGAAGCAGTTACTCCAGATATATAAGGGTCTTATTCGCAATTGTATGGAGTACTGTTCTCACATTTGGGGGGGCTCTGGCTCCTCCTCTCTTCTGGATAGGGTTGAGTCAAAAGCTATGAGATTAATAAACTGTCCCCTACTTTCAAACTCTCTTGACCCTCTGTTCCTGCGACGTGACGTTGGCGCGCTATCTCTTTTCTACAGGTACTACAATGGCAGGTGCTCAAGGGAATTGGCCTCTCGCATTCCTCCACCGTTGCGTCGTCCTCGTTGCACAAGGGGTGCCCTGCTTTCGCACCAATTTTGTGTGGACGTAGGGAAACCCAGGCTAGCCCGTTGTGGTACCTCCTTCTTTCCAGCCACCTCTATTCTGTGGAATTCTCTACCATCTTCTATTTTTCCAACTGTATTTAATCTTCCACTCTTTAAGTCTTCCGTCTGCGCCCACCTGAGGGCTGTGCGTTAGGTGTGTGTGTTTGTATGAGTTTTGTCCTTGTGTGTGTGCCCCTCTCTGCCCGTGAGTGGTGGCGTTTTGTAAAAAAAAAAAAAAAAAAAAAAAAAAAAATATATATATATATATATATATATATATATATATATATATATATATATATATATATATATATATATATATATATATATATATATATATATAATATACATACACACACACACACACACGTTACTTCTGTAATTTGAACAAAAAAAAAAAAAAAAAAAAAAAAAAAAAATAGCTTCATTCCTCCGGCACTTCACCCTTACTCCAACATTTATTTTGTAATTGCAGGATATATTTTTAATTAAATCACCAATATCATTTGTCAGCTCAATCGCTCTTATACTCTCTCCAAATTAAAATTTCAGCTGCTCTCAATACTGTAATAAATATTTTCCAAATATAAATTATGATAATACTGTTATAATTACGAGGGCAATTTTCAGTAGGGATGCTGATATTTTTTTAAAAAAATTTTTTTTATCGATAATTTTTAAAATATTAAATTTCCGTCGATACTATCGGTTAAAAATTATTGATTTATCGGGTCAAATAAATATTATATATATATATATATATATATATATATATATATATATATATATATATATATATATATATATATATTATATATATATATATATATATATATATATATATATATATATATATATATATATATATATATATTATATATATATATAAGGGCAAAGACTACTAAGAGGAAGTCAGGCTTTTATTTCTGTAATAGACAATAAACAAATAACTAGTAACAATAATAATAATAATAATAATAATAATAATAATAATAATAACAACATAATATAATAAGAGCAATAATACCTGAAGATTTGTAGTAGGGTTTCGAGGTTATGGGGTAACGATCCCAAGAGAGGTCCGAGGTGTATCTTCATCGAAGAGTTTGGTGAGAATAAACCAAACCTCCAAAAGACAGCTATATATACACAAATCTTTGTTCGTATGTTTGTTTCGCTGGTTGGTTGTTGAATATAAAATACCTCAATCACCTCCGCCTAAAGACGAGTATTCAAGTCTCTGAGGGGGTCCGCAAATCCGGGAAGATCTTCTGACCGCAGCCGGCTCGGGCAGTTGAGGGGTGGCAGAGTCCGATGGCTGGGTAATAGAATGTTGTTGAGGAGGAGATGATGAAGAAAGATCAGGTGAAGGGGAGGTCGGCAGATCGTGGAGCTGAGTAGGAGACCCACCGGGAGCTAAATCCCTCACTGATACAGTATCTTCCCTACCATTGGGGTATCGCACAAAAGCGTAATAGGGATTAGCCTCCAGTAAATCCACCTCCTGAACCAGCGGCTCCCCAGAGGTACGAACAAAGTTGCGCAGCAATACCTTACCAGGAGCAGTAAGCCATGTAGGGAGATTGTATCCAGAGCAAGACCTTCGAGGAAAAGAAAATAGGCGCTCATGAGGAGTCGCATTAGTAGCCGTACATAGTAATGTCCGTAGAGAATGGAGAGCCTGAGGCAGAACCATTTCCCAGGAGCTAGGAGGTAACTTCTGTGAATCCAGAGCCAATGTTATAGTCTTCCAAATTAAACCAACGTAACGTTCACACTGACCATTACCAGTTGGATGATAAGGCGTTGAACGGCTGGTGGCCACTCCATTTCTGGTAAGAAAATCCTTCACAGAGGATGACATAAAAGCAGTACCTCTATCAGAGTGGACATAGCCAGGAGTCCCGAACATCGAAAAGAGAGACGTGAAGCAATCGATAACTGTCTTAGATGAGAGATCCGAACATGGAAAAGCGAAAGGAAATCGTCGAGTACTTCATCAATAACCACTAGAAGATAACGATTGTGAGACCCAGGTGAACAAGGAAGCCGCCCCTTGAAATCAAACACTAAGTCGATCGAATGGGTGAAGTGCATGTATAAGATTGGGAACATCGGGTCGATAGAACTGTGGTTTTAGGCGACAGCAGGTAGAGCAAGATGATATAATATTCCGGATCTCGGTAGTAGAAAAGGGAATATTCCTAGTTCTTAAATAATGCGAGAAACGAGCAACACCGGGATGGCACAATCTACTATGAAGTGAGGCAAGACTCTCAGTACTGTGAGTAGCTGAACACAAAGGTCTAGATAAGGCGTCAGCAGCCTGGTTAAGACTTCCAGGACGATGTATAATCTCGAATTTATATGGAAGAAGTTCTAACCTCCAACGTGCCAATTTCTCGTTTTTAATCTTGCTCTTATGTGACATGTCGAACATAAACGAGACGGATTTCTGGTCAGTAATTAAAGTGAACGGACGAGGCAACAAATAATGCCTCCAATGTCGAATAGCCTCGATGATGGCGTATGCCTCTTTTTCAAGAGAACAATGTCCCCTCTCCGAAGGGGACAAAGATCGGGAGAAGAAGGCTACAGGGCGGCCTTCCTGATTTAGGGTAGCAGCGATGGCTTCGTCAGATGCATCCGTTTCCAATACGAAAGGGTAGAGTGTCATCAACATGGGAGCGAACTGCATTCAGGATTGCGTTTTTCAGAACAGAGATGGCCTCTATCGCTGGAGTAGATAATGGGAAAACAGCATTAATAAGAGGTCGGAGTTTATGAGAATAACGAGGAATCCAGCGTGAGTAATATGCGAAAAGACCCAAGAGTCTGGAGAGCGATTTTGCGTTGGATGGAATAGGGAGGTCTAAAAGTGGCTGCATACGTGAAGGGTCAGGACGAAGCTTCCCATATGATATCTCATAACCGAGGATGCGTATAGAAGTGAGCGAAAATTGACATTTCTCATGACTAAAAGTCATATTAAAACGTTTAGCACAATCCAAAAAACGAGAAAGATTCCGGTCATGTTCTTCTTGGGTGCGACCACAAATAGTCACATCATCTAGATATGCGAAAGTATCAGTTAATTCATGTTCTTTAATGAACTCGTCGATAACCCTCTGAAAGCAGGACACGCCATTAGTGAGGCCAAAACTAAGGCGACAGAATTGATAGAGTTTCCCATCAGCTTCGAAAGCAGTAAAAGGCTTGTCATCAGGATGAAGAGGTACACAGTGGTAAGCACTTCTGAGATCCACAGAGCTATACACTTTATAAGAAGCGATTTTGTTGGCCAAAGTATCCAGAGATGGGAGGGGATAAGCATCAAGATAGGTGTAGCGATTTACAGTAGCAGAGTAGTCTATGACCATTCTCTTTTTCTTTTTACCTTGCCCTTGATTAACAATATGAATCTGAGCACGCCAGGGAGAATTGCTTGGCTCGATAATTCCTTCAGACAGCAGTCGTTGTATCTCATCCTTAATAAATAAAACGTCAGAAGAACTGTACTTCCTAGATTTCACAGCAATAGGTCTACAATCTGGAGATAAGTTGGAAAAGATTCTTGGGGGAAGTATCTGAAAAGGAGCCAGAGCACAAACTTCCAAGTGTTTTTTTGTTCCTCCAAAAGAGAGTTTAAGGGACGAATGTTGCTTCAAAAAAGGTATAACCAGAATTACATCAGTACAACAGTTGGGCATAACGAGGAAACGCTCATCATACTCTCTGTCATCGATAGTAAAGTGAATATGGCAACAAGAAGAGACAGAAGATGTCCACGAAGAGGAAGCCATTGCAATAGTTCCCACGTAAGGAGTTGTAGGCAGGCTCAATCTAGAGACAAGACAATGGGACACAAAATTCTCTGAGCTACCAGTATCGATAAGAGCTCGAACTTCATGGTTCGAGATGGTGATACTCAAGGAGAGGATTGTAATCCAGGAGGAAAAGTTGAAGCAGATGTCGTGAACGAGTACACCTTGGTGAAGGCAGCCACCTCAGGTCTTGATATAGGGGTATTGGTAGATCTGCAAGCCCTCGCAAAATGACCTCTTTTATGACATAAAGAGCATAAGGATCCTTCGAGCAGGGCAAACAGCCCGGTCATGGGTAGGCCTTTTTCCACAGTAAAAACATGGTCGTTTTTGCTAAGTAGTGACCAATGCTGCAGCCTTCCACATCTTCAAGGCTAGCAGTGGAGGAAGGTGAAGCGGGAGAGGAGACTACTGCAAGATTTCCGGGAGCTTCATAAGTCATAGCATCTTGATGAGCTAGCTCCAGTGCACGAGCTTTATCAATTGCACTCTCAAGGGGCAATTCACGAAATTCCAAAAGTCGCGTTCTGACATGGGGGGATTTCAGGCCGGATATAAAAGAATCTCTGATATACTCATTCCTATAAGTGGAAGCAGTTACATCTCGAAAAGCACAATCAATACTCAGACGCTGTAACTCTCTAGCATATTCATCAATAGATTCCTGAGGGAGTTGCTTTCGAGTCATGAGAGAGTGACGAGCAACAACATCACTAGGGGGTTTCACAAATATAGAGGTCAAGGACTGGAGAGCGGCTTCGTAAGTACGACACTCAGAAATCAGTTCGAAATTGTTTGGAGATAAAGATCCAGCCAGAACTCCCAAAGACAAGTCCTGAGATTCCTCGGGTATTGCAGAAATATATTGAGTGAGTACAAATTTCCAGTGCTTGAAGACTCTGGGAGCATCTTGAGATGTAGGTTCAATGTCCAGTGTAATGGGACGCAATATTCTGCCAACAGCATCCATATCCCCTAGAAGTCTTCAGAAATAAAATTGAGGGGCAAAGACTACTAAGAGGAAGTCAGGCTTTTATTCTGTAATAGACAATAAACAAATAATAGTAACAATAATAATAATAATAA
>SEYY01017481.1:17500-20000 GCA_009176605.1 Armadillidium nasatum
TCTCTCCTTTATCTCTTTATCTCTTGTCCTTTCACTCTCCTTCTCTAATAATAATGTATTGTTTTTTTTTTTTTTTTAATTTTTAGCCATATCTCATAATATTAATTTTATAATAATTTATTAAATTTAAATTTTGTGAAATGAATAAATATTTCTGTAATGTTTTTTCCAAATTTGAAAAATATATTTTATAAACATAATATAATTTTTTTTACTATTTTTATTATCATTCTTAATACTATTGTTATTATAGTAGGAAAAATAATTGAAAAAGTATCATTTATATATATATATATATATATATATATATATATATATATATATATATATATATATATATATATATATATATATATATATATATATATATATATATATATATATATATATATATATATATATATATATATATATATATATATATATATATATATATATATATATATATATATATATATATATATATATATATATATATATATATATATATATATATATATATATATATATATATATATATATACATATATATGCTCCCGTGGCTATACATTTTGTGTGTCGGTCTTGCAAGCAGAAGGAACAAAGGTTCGAATAACCCAAGGAGGAAGTGTACTGATAATTTAGGATGGTTATTGGGTAGAGAGGTTAAAACTTGGATGCGAATATGTTATTGTATGCGGATGATGTACTTTTGGAGGAGACACAGTGGGGATTTGAAGGTTTTGGTGGAAAAGTTTGTAAAAGGTGTGACGAGTTGAGCATAAGAGTTAATGCGGGTAAGAGTAAAGTGTTATATATGAAAAATGGGGATGGAAGAAAGATGGGTGTAAGTGGGTTCATTTATTTAAATATTTGGGGGTGATTTTTTATTTTTTTATTTTTTTATTTTTTTTTTTTATTTATTTTTATTTTTTTTTTAATGGATGAAAGTCTCAGTGATGAAGTAGGACAAAAAATAAGAAAAAGGGAGAAGGTTTTGGGATATTTGAGGAATATTTGGAGTAGTGGAAGGTTGCCAAGAGAGGTGAAGGTGAAAATGTTTGAGGGATACTGTATGCCGGTGGTTATGTATGGGAGCGTGGTACAGAAGTTAAATGCAAGGAAGAAAAAAAAGGTTTGAGGTTTTCGAAATGAAGGGTCTGAGAGCGGTGTATGGCATGATTTAAAGGGATAGAGTCAGGAATATTAGAATAAAAAAAGATGTGATTGGAGAAGGAGCATAATTGGGAGAAATGAACATAGCATGCTAAGGTGGTTTGAGCATTTTTGTAAGATGAATGAGGAGAGATTGGCAAAAAAGGTATTAGTATCAGAAGTGGAGGGTGTGAGAGGTAGGGTAAGACCGAAGGGAATGTTGGATGAATGGAGTCAAGAAGTTACTGAGTAAGAGAGGGATGAGCAGTGAGGAGGATGTGAGGTTGACGGAGGATAGTAGTAAGTGAAAAGATTTACGAGGGAGTGAGTGTTGTGGAATGGATGTGGCTTGAGATAGACACTACCCTACGATTGTTGGAAAGATTATAATAGTAATATATATATATATATATATATATATATATATATATATATATATATATATATATATATATATATATATATATATATATATATATATATATATATATATATATATATATATATGTACGAGGGCGGGAAGAAAAATAACTCTTGTTGATGCGTTGTTAAGCAACGGAAACAAGTACTAACATGTTCAGACCTGCGTTCGATAGATTGAAGCTTGTAGAATAGATTTGACACGCGAACGGTATAGTTATTTGGTTTCATTGCTGTGCAGTGATAGAAAAATGTAAGCTAATAGTGATACTTTGTTGAAACAACGTGCAGTATTTGAAATTTTGCGTGCCGAAGGTTTTCAGAATGGGGTTGAAATTTTTCGTAGTTTGCTCGTAGTGTATGAAACAGACACTATGGATGTTGGCAACATTCGTCAGTGGGTTCGTAAAGCAACTCTTCAAAATAAAAGTGAAATGTCATAATGCTCGGAGAAGTGACCGTTCCATTACAGTAACCACTGAACAACATCAATGCTTGCGTTGATGACATTATTCGGGGAAATCCACTAATTAAACAGTCCGAAATTGCTTCCATCCTTGCATTTTCAAACAATAATTGCAGATTTAAAGTTTCGAAATATATGTATTCATTGGGTGCCAAGGCAGCTGACAGAAGACAGGAGAAAACAACCTGTCAATATTGCTAATGAAATTTTAAACCGTTATCGTCGAAAGGGTAATCAATTTCTTCAAAACATTGTAACGGGAGACGAAACGTAGGTCCACCTCTACAATCCAAAAGGAAAATGAACCTCTGTGTAATTCAGACACCCAAGCTCACCTGGCGTACGAAAGTTTAAACTCAACTCTCTGCTGGTAAATTCATGCTGATATCATTCTGGGATGTGCTTGTCTATTCAGAATATCTGCCGAAGAGCACGACTGTAAACTCCGATCATTTTTATGAAACTCAGAAATCTATAAAT
>SEYY01017481.1:45000-47500 GCA_009176605.1 Armadillidium nasatum
GTCACGATCCTCAACTTTCTAAAAATCAACTCTTTGAAAACTCAATCCTCACATTCTTCTAAAAACACCTCCCAACTCCTATCTCTTCGACGGTCTCCGTCTTATTATGAACAAAATAAATATTCTGGTCTGTAACATAAACAACAAAACTGGGAAGCTTATGTATCACAAAGGTGCAAAGGTTGGCCTTTAAAAATATTATTATGTTCATATTGCAAAACATATTTTCCTTATCTGAACATTACTCCAATTATATAAGGGTCTTATCGCCGTTGTATGGAGTAGTGTTCTCCCTTTAGGGTGGTTCGGTTCCACACTTCTTTTGGATAGGGGTGAATCTGGGCTAAAAGACTAATAAACTGACCCATTTTCAAACTCCATGAACCTCTTTCTCTGCGACATGACATTGGCATACTCTCTCTTTTCTATAGGTAATACAACGGCAGTGCTTGAGGGAGTTGATCTCTCGCTTTCCACTACCATTGCGTCGTCCTCTCAGTACAAGGGATGCCTTGCTTGTACATGAACTTTGTGTGAGCATTGCAAACTCTAGGTTGCAACGTTGTGGTACCTCCTTTTTTCCAGCCACCTCTGTTCCGTAGAACTCCTTACCTTCTTCTGTTTTTCCTGCTGTATTTAACATACCTCTCTTTAAATCTTCCGTTTGCGGCCACCTGAGGGATCTACGTTAGGCTCGTGGTTGGATGGACTTTCTTTTATCCTATGATTATGCCCCCACCACCCGTGAGTGGTGGGGGGGAGAGAAAGGATAAAAGAGAAAGATATTGTTTTGAAAAGTGTAAAAAAGAAATGCAAAATTGGTTGGGGTTAAGTTTCTTTGAAAAAAAGGAGTGAAAGAAGAACATGGAGAGAAGAAAAAAAAATCAAATATTCATTCGGAGAAAAATTTTGCTATATAAAAATGAGAAGATCTGTACAAAGCTAAAAAGAAAGATGAAAAAAAGTTTGTTGGAACGAAAAGGGTTTGGAAGAAGCATGTTAATCCTTATTCATGTGAAACGACTAATTAGCAGTTATTCAATTTTAATATATTTCTCACTGAATATTAGATTTTAGGGCACCTCTCTTTTTAAAAGATTACAATGAAATGTACGAACCATGAAATATTATTCCTGCAGGAGTTATGAGAATTGGCATAGCCTTTAGTTGACTTTGCAGTTAGATAAATACAAGTTGAATTGTGAGAGTTTAAATATTTGAGTAAATTTTTTTACAATGATAAAATGAGTGACAAATATATACTCTTATAAAGGGAAATTCAAAGTAGGAAAAGTATGGAATACGTATATTTTGATGTGAAGGTTACTGAATCGCTAGCTGGTTTTAATTAAAGCAAAATTCAAAGTAGATAATCAGAGTTTTTTAAGAAATTGCTTCATTGGAAAAAAAAGAACTAGGATTAACCAGTATTAGTTGCTAAAGGTTTTTTTTCTAACTTTAGGAAAAGAGTCAAAACAATATTCAATTTAACACTCATAAAAATTTATTTTTAGTAAATAATAATAATAATAATAATAATAATAATAATAATAATAATAATAATAATAATAATAATAATAATAATAATAATAATAATAATAATAATAATAATATAATAATAATAATAATAATAATAAAAAATAATAAAATAAAATAATAAAATAATAATAATAATAATAATAATAATAATAATAATAATAATAATAATAATAATAATAATAATAATAAACATTTTTTAAAAGAAGATAAATAACTTGGTAAGATTTTTCCCTCTTACTTTTATAGTTCAATTTTCGTTACAAATCCATTAAATTTGAAATATATTATTCATTGAGGTAGTCGACATGAACTTAAATTGATGATGTAGATTTGTTTCATCATTATCAATTCAATGTCAATGTTAAATTCGAAAATAGATGAAACGTGTTAACGAAAAGTATTAAACACATCAATACCAAACGATTCCGAATAATAATAATATATATTATATATATATATATATATATATATATATATATATATATATAATATATATATATATATATATATATATATATATATATTATATATATATATATATATATATATATATATAATATATATATATAATAATATATATTATATTATATATATATATATTAAATATATATATATATATATATATATATATATATATATATATAATATATATATATATATATATATATATATATATATATATATATATATATATATATATATAATATATATATATATATATATAATATATATATATATATATATATATATATATATATATATATATATATATATATATATATATATATATATATATATATATATATATATATATATAATATGTGAGTTTTGTCTGAAAAGTGGTGCCAGATGTTCGATAATAGTCACATACAATATAAATTAGATACTTAAGGTGCTCAACACCTCTTGCCCCTGCACTGCACATTAATTAACCATTGTATTTGGCAGATTGTGTTTTGTC
>SEYY01017483.1:0-11431 GCA_009176605.1 Armadillidium nasatum
AATAATAATAATAATAATAATAATAATAATAATAATAATAATATATATAAATAATAATAATAATAATAATAATAATAATAATAATAATAATAATAATAATAATAATAATAATAATAATAATAATAATAATAATAATAATAATAATAATAATAATAATAATAAAGAAGAACTACAGAACACTGACTAGCAAAGACTTTACAGTCCACTCAAGGCTAGTCTGTTAAATAATCACTATTGAACTATACCCTCTTAGACCAATTTCCCTAAAATGAACATCCAGTTTCTTCTTGAATGATTCAACGTTGTTACTGTTCACTATTTGATTAGAAAGACTATTCCATTTTTCAATCATAATCGTACGTAAAAAAAATTCTTTGCTGTTTTTTTGAAATCGCTTGTGAGATATCTTGTGTCCGTTGCTACGTGTTAGGTCATTCAAGTTGTACTGAAAGTTTTGCTTATAATCAACGTTGTCAAATTTATTTAGAATTTTAAATACTTCTATTAATTTTCCTTTCAATCTTCTTGTTTCTAGTGAATGTATATCCAGTTCTCGTAACCGTTGCACATACGATTTACCTCTCAATTCTGGTATTAATTTAGTTGCCCTTTTTTGAATACTTTCGATTTTATGTATATCCTTTTTGAGATATAGACTCCAAAAACTGTACCGTATATTCCAGATGAGGTCTAACTAACGATTTATAATGAGGAGGTATTATATTTTTATATTTATATTCAAAATTTCTAGTAATGAAACCTAAAGCTTTATTAGCCTTCTTAACAGAATCAGCACATTGTTTTGCAAATTTTAAATCCTTACTGATTAAAACTCCAAGATCCTTTTCCTCATCGACAACTTTGATATATGAGTCACCTATAACATAATTATATTCGATATTCCTGCTACCAAAATGTAAAACCTTACATTTATCAATATTAAATTTTATTTGCCATGTTTTTGACCAATTGACTATTTTATTCGAAATCACCTTGGAGAGATTTCCAATTTTTGTATCGTCTGCAAATTTCGAAATATTACTTAATACATTTTCATCTATGTCATTTACATATACAATAAAGAGTATTGGGCCCAGGACAGATCCTTGAGGCACACCACTGATAACATTCACCCATTCTGAGCATTCGCCATTAATTACGACACGTTGACGTCGATCCAATAACCAATTTTTAATCCAATTTAAAAGTTTTCCTCGAATTCCATGAGCTCTAAGTTTTTCCAATAATCTTTGATGAGGGACAGTATCGAATGCTTTTTGAAAGTCTAAGTAAATGACATCATAAGACTTGTGGTTATCTACATTGTTAATAACTTCATTAAAAAATTCTAGTAAATTTGTTAAGCATGATCTATTTTTTCTAAAGCCATGTTGAGAATTATTGAGCAACTCGTGATCTTCAAGATGTGCAACTAATCTACTCGCTAGTATTGCCTCAAAAATTTTGCCAACGATAGAAGTTAAACTAATTGGTCTGTAGTTATTAGGAAGCTTACGATCACCTTTTTTTAAAAATAGGAGTTATATTAGCAAGTTTGAAATCATGCGGAACTATTCCCTGTTGTAGAGACTCGTTGAAGAGCTTTGTCAAAGGTTTCACTAATATATCTTTCAAGCTTTTAAGATGTACCGGGTAGAAGCCATCTGGTCCAGGGGATTTATTTATTAATAATTTATCAATTTGGAAAGCAACTTCCTCTTCTAAAATTTCAAATGTATCTAGAATATTGTCTATATAAAAATCTTTTATATCTTGCATGCTAGGAACATTATCTAGGTTTTCTTTCGTAAAAACTGAAGAAAAAAATTTATTTAAAACGTTTGCCACATCAACATATTTTTGATTTTAAATTTCCGTCATTGTCCAAAACTGGTCCAATTGATTCTTTAATAGAACTTTTATTATTTACATAGTTATAAAACCTCTTGGGATTATTTTTACTTTCTCGAGCAATATTAATTTCGAAATTTCTTTTAAAATATCTGATTAATCTTTTACAGTTTCGACGCCAAGCTATGTAAATGTTATTATTTTCTACAGTAGGAGAAGATTTCCAAAGTTTATAAGCTCTGTTTCTATTACCTAAAGAATCCCTAATTTCATTGTTCCACCATCTTGGTTTCGAATTTGTAAAAGTTCGCTTCATTTTATATGGGACAAAAACTTCTTCTTTTTCATTAAATATTTGTAGAAAAGTATTCCACATTATATTAACATTTCCTAATAATATTTCATCCCAATCGTAGGAACATAAACTATCTTTAAAACCATTAAAATTCGCATTTTTAAAATCTGGAATTTTCAAATGATTGCTATATATTTTGTTTTCAACATTAATAATAAATTTAACCATGTTGTGATCGCTTTTTCCAATAGGTTCAATAACCTCAAATCTTTTTACCAAATTTAAGTGACTAACAATTAACAGGTCTAAAATATTATTCCCTCTCGTTGGGCAGTCGTTTATTTGAAACAGAAAATTATCTCCTAAGAATTTTAGTAATCGCTTACCTTCCGCATCTGCATCAAGTAAATCATAGTTGATATTTGGGCAGTTAAAGTCACCTAAAATTATTGTATACCCTTCTGAAATTCTGCTTAATTCGGTATACAGAAGTATATCTATTACAGACTGTGAAGACGGTGGACGATAAACATTAATTAAATTTAAATTTATATTCAACATTTCTATTTTAATACCATTGATATCAATTTCATTAATTTCATCTAATTCTAGTTGAGTTTCTCGATATATTTATTTTATATAAATCATAACGCCACCACCTTCCCTGTTGTTTCTATCTTTGGAAAATAACTTGTAGCCATAGATATGAAATTCCGAAATGAAATCGCGATCTCTAAAGTTGCACCAAGTCTCTGTAATTGCAATAATATCATAGTTTTCGACGTAAACAATAGCTTTAAATTCATTTAATTTGTTTCTTATACTTCTTGCATTAAGAGAAACCGTTTCATTTCTCTAACGTCGAATGAAGATCTTGACCTACCAGAAAATCCTGTTTCTTACAGATTATCTCTTTATGTATTTTTGTGACTTCTGTATCAAAGCTTCGACCCAATCTTGCCTCACCAACGTTATGCATATGACCCCATCCCTCCTAAATAAATAGTTTTGATTAGCAAAACTTCCCCAAAAGTTGGCGAAAGAGACGTTTTCATCCCTACATATTTCTTCTAGCCTAGTGTTAAAGAAAATAGCTCTGCTTGAAAATTTTAAGCTCATAAAGTTGCGAGACAAAACACCGAAACATAAACCTTACTAGCTAGTGTTTTCTTTTATTTTATGAATTGTTTATCTATATTTATAGATTACGTAGTTAATCATATATTCTTTTGTATACAGGTTATATACATTCGAGCCAACCATGAGGCATACCAGACTATCATCTTTGACTTGCATATCCATGAGGTCATTTTCTATATCGCATATGTTTCCTTTTGAAATACATTTACATTTCCATTTAATTGGGTTACGAGATACGAATTCTTTATCCATGTTTTGTACTATAGAAGTAAAAACAGTATTGTATTAGTTTCGAGTTCTTCAACTTCTAATAACGAAAAGGTATTTGAAGTGGGAATCATGAATTCAGGTTTCGATTTTGGTCTGATTCCATAGTTAACATCCTTAAATTTATTCTCACTGTCATTCGGATTGTCAATAGAGTCTTCCTCGGTAAATCTCTGAGATTGTGGCTTTCTTTAGAAAGAATTTAAAGCTCCTTCAGTTATTTCAGTTTCTTCCGAAATATTAATAATCTTATTCATCAATATCGTTTTTTCTTTAGATATGCTGCTTCGCTTTGGAGCATTAATTTCATTTATATATGTCCTCAAACCACTTACAACATTTTTTAAGTCTGCAATTTCATTTTGAATATTATTTAAACACTTTTCAAAGCTACAGAAATAACAGACAGAAAATTCATTAGCAAATGTATTCTCTAGAAAATCAGAGTACCAGAGACTGATTTTACAGTTAGAGCAAATGTAGTGAGTAGCTGGCATTATCAAAATTTCAAAAAGTTTCTTCACTTTCCAGTCGCATACCTCCTCCATTGAGATGAGCTCGTGGAACACGCCTTTCTACGCACTCTCATCCTTTCTGTGCCCAACTATACGACCTTAGACTTAACCACTTTGCTCAATGTTACATGTATTCTACTGGTAAAGTCTGGAACACACTCCCTTCATCTATTTTTCCAACTTCCTATGATCTACTCACTTTTAAACGCCGTATATCGAAACATGTCGGCCTTTTAAATTGATCCAATATCTGGATTATTCCCTAACTCTGGTGGTAACTGGTAGGCCTCTGACTTTTGCCCACCAGAGGTAATATAAAATGTATATATATATATATATATATATATATATATATATATATATATATATATATATATATATATATGCGGCTCGGTAGCTCAGTCGATCGAGCACTCGTGATAGCAAACGAGAGGTCCAGGGTTCGAGGCCTGGCCGGAGCGGGAAATGTGAGCGATTTCTCCTTGCGCATAGCTCCGAATGACTCAGTCGTTAAACGAGTACATGAGCGGAGTGCTCTTGCCACTGATGGGAATAATCTCCGGCATCCGCGATAGGCCTGGCCCAGCCAGTGGTATCCGCCGTGGGCCCTTGAAACCCAGGGATCTTCCTCGAAAGATCCCACTGACAGGACTTAGTCCTACCTGGGGAAGATGATTATTTTATTTATAATATATATATATATATATATATATATATATATATATATATATATATATATATATATATATATATATATATATATATATATATATATATATATATATATATATACCTTCTTACCCCCTGACCACCCCAAGCTGAGGTGGCCACACACAGTCGGCCTCGCCCAGAGATCATTCAAATTAGTGATGTCCCAGGAGATTCTGGGACGAGAATTGGAAGGACAGTGTAATAGAAAGTGTGACTCGGTCTCCGGGGCCTCACCGCATCTGGTACAAGTGGGAGATGTTTTCTGGTTTATATTGAATTTATGTTTGTATTGTTGTAAGTTTGGGTGGTGTCCACATCTCAACCTTGCTAATGAGATTTGTGAGTGTCTTGGGAGGGTGCTGAAGTCGGGGTTTATTTCGGGAGGGGGTGTGTTAAGGATGTTCTTTGGTGGTCTGTTTATCAAGTAGGAATGCGTTCGTTGAGTGTGATATGTTTGGTTGTTGTGGTATTGGGAGGGGGGGGGGATGTGATTTAGGATTTGTTTGTAGAAGGTAGCTGTGGATGATGGAGGTTGTTGTAGTCTGTGTTTGTAGGTTGGAGGAGAGTTTTGTGGCATGGGTGTGTGGGTAGGAGGGTTTTTGCGTAAAATTGAGTGCCTATCATTTCGAGGTGGTTGTTTAAAGGTAATATTTTGGTTTCATTATGTAAGTGTTGTTGAGGGGTTGTGGGTGTGCTGCCAGTAATTTTGTGGAGGGCTCTATTTTATATATATATATATATATATATATATATATATATATATATATATATATATATATATATATATATATATATATATATATATATATATATATATATATATATATATATATATATATATATATATATATATATATATATATATATATATATATATGATGGATCGATGTCATATCTCCAATTTGGGGATGCGGATGTGGATGTTGAATTTTGGGATGCGGATGCGGATGCGGATGCGATTTTGAATTTTCGAAAAGTTCGGATGCGATGCGGATTTAATTTTGATGAGGATGCGATGCGGATGTATTATATATATATATATATCTAATATATATATATATATATATATATACTATATATATAATATATATATATAATATATATATTCTTTGCATTTCCACTTACTTTCGTGAGGTGGTGCCCGCCACAATTCCTACAAACATAAATATTCTACCTTTCAACGCTTTCACCACCTCCCTCCATCCTCCAAATCTTCTACCCTCGTCTAAAACTCAAATTCTCCATCAAAATCACTCTCACTCCATCCATCCATCTCCACTTCGGCCTTCCCCTCCCCCTACCCTTTCCCTATCTACATCGTATCTACGTACCTTGCCACCCATTCTGTTCTCTTTCATTATCACATATGTCCAAACCATTTAGACATCTCCTCCTCTCTATCAATTACACCTTCTTCCATTACAATCTCCCTTATTCTTTCATTTCTAATCCTATCAATCCTTCTCAATTTATATATCGCTCTCAAATCTTTCATCTCAAAGACATTGAAACTTTTTCCCGACCGAGCACTTATCTTCTATGTTTCACACCCATACAATACAGAAGGTGAACACATACATTCAAACATTCTTATCTTTATTTCTTTCGAAATTTTTCCTTTCTTCCAACTTTTCTTAGCCCCCAATACTTCATTCCCATACCACTCTATTTTTATTCTTTTTTCGCCACCCTTACCTTCCACCAAAATTACTAGATATTTGAATTATCACCCCTCAAGTTTCCATTCTCACACTTCTACAAACCAATTCCTCCCTCCACATTTCCTCATCCCAACTCCAATCCTCATAACTTTATTCTTCTCTGGATTGAATTTCAATCTCTGTTTGCACATTTCCTTCAACTCTCTCACAAGTATTCTCACCTTTCTCAGATTCTGCACCAACCTGCGGATCATCTGCAAAAAAGTAAAAATTCTTCAATTCACCTCCATATTTCTCAACGTAATCTCTTCCCTTCTCTCCATTTTTCTAAAACCTTCACAATAATTAAATAACAGGAGATATTACAACCCTGTCTCAATCCACTCCTAAGCAAACCAATCCGATAGTTCTCTCTTCACCCTCACCTGACTACAATTCGTATATATATATATATATAATATATATTATATTATATATATATATATATATATATATATATATATATATATGATGGATCGATGTCATATTTCTAATTTGCGGATGCGATG
The DNA here is from genome assembly GCA_009176605.1 of Armadillidium nasatum. Taxonomy (NCBI): domain Eukaryota; kingdom Metazoa; phylum Arthropoda; class Malacostraca; order Isopoda; family Armadillidiidae; genus Armadillidium; species Armadillidium nasatum. The sequence continues at coordinate 6,989 of SEYY01017483.1, forward strand.
CGGATGCGGATGTCGAATTTGGAGAAGTGCAGATGCGGATGCGGATGCGATGTAAATTTTGAAAGTGCGGATGCGGATGCGGATGCGGATGTGAATTCCGAAAGTGCGGATGCGGAGCGATGCGGATGTTGATTTTTGTGCGGATCCATCATAATATATATATAATATAATATATATAATTATATCTATATATATATATATATATATATATATATATATATATATATATATATATATATATATAAACTCTTAAAATGTAATACTCTTTGTCACTTTTCACAGAGATTGAAGAGAAATGTGGAACCGACAAGACTTGCATCGCCGCAGCAGAGAAATGTCTGGGAGATAAAGACGTAAAACCTCCCACCGATGATAAAATGACAGACACTGAAAAACTCGCTGCTTTCAACAAGTGTCTTGAATCGAACGGAAAAGTAGCCGATATCAGTAGGTGTCGATTTGAGTTTTTGAAGTTTTGATTTAAGGCTTTGAGACATAAAATTTTTAGCATGAGCTTTAAAATAATAATAATAATAATAATAATAATAATAATAATAATAATAATAATAATAATAATAATAATAAAAATAATAATAAAATAAATTTTAGTAAGTGAGCAAAGCTGCCGTAATATATCAGGAAGTAAAAGAGAGAAGGGCCAGAAAGAAAGAAAGGAGAAGCAGGAAGAAAAAGAGAGTCACAGCAGACATCACGAAAAATGCATAAAGAAAAAGATGGACTACCTTCAAAGCCTCCAGGATGACGGCGACGCAGCCTCAGGAAAAATACGATGCTGCTACTTCAAAGCTCTTGGCGTCGAAATGGTACGATTATTATTATTATTATATTATTATATTATTATTATTATTATTATTATTATTATTATTATAGTTTTCTACAAAGTCTTGTAAATAATTTAAATGGCTCGAAATATGAATCTGTAAAGTTAACCCAGATAATGCTTTATGTTAAATTAAATGAATCCCCAAGGAATCAATCCGATGTTTGTTGCAAGGGAGAACATATATTAATTAATCCAATTTCAGAGACGTTTATTTGTCTTGTGGATTGCCAAAAATAGCCAAATTTAATTTTCATTTCTTGCAAGCAGCTCGATTGTTATGATTATTATTGATGACAGTTTATTCACATGATATATATATATATTTCCCAATCACCTTTCCAACTTTCGTGAGGTGGTGCCCGCCCCAATTCCCTTACAAACATATCCATTCTTACCTTTCAACCCTTTCACCACCTCCTTCCATCTCACTCTAACCTCCACAAGCCTTCTGCCCTCTTCTAAACTCAAATTCCTTACATCAAAATCTCTCTCACTCCATCCATACATCTCCACTTTGGCCTTCCGCTCCCCCTACTCCAATCCACCTCGGATCTAAGTAACTTGCCCACTTTCTGTCCTCATTCATTCTACATATATGTCCAAACCATTTTAGCACACCCTCCTCCTCTCTATCAACTACCCCTCTTCCATTTACACCTTCCCTATTCTTTCATTTCTAATCCTATCAATCCTTCTAAATTTACATATCGTTCTCAAACCTTTCATCTTAAAGACATTCAAACTTTTCTTCGCCCAAGCACTTATCATCCATGTTTCACCCCCATTCATTACAGAAGGTAAATACATATATTCAAACATTCTCATCTCTATTTGCTTCGAAATTTTTCCTTTCTTCCATACTTCTCTTAGCCCCCAAAACTTTCATTCCTTCTACCACTCTATTCTTTATTTCTTTTTCCGTCCCACCCTTACCTTCCACCAACATTCCTAGATATTTGAATTCATCCACCTCCTCAAGTTTCCTTCTCCCACTTCTACACCCCCCATTCCTCCTTCCACATCTCTTCATCCCCACCTCCAATCCTCATAACTTTTTTTTCGCTGGATTGATTTTCAATCTCATGTTTGCATATTTCCCTCAAACTCTCTCACAAGTATTCTCAACTTTCCTCTAGATTCTGCCACCAACACTTCATTATCTAAAAAGTAAAACATTCACATCCCATTCACCCTCCATATTTCTCAACCTAATACCCTTCCTTCTCTCTCCATTTCTCTAACTACACCATCCATCAATAGATTAAATAACATGGCGACATTACACACCCCTGTCTCAATCCCACTCCTATGCTAAACCAATCCGAAAGTTCTCTCTTCACCCTCACTCTTGATCTACAATTCGCATAAAAAGCTTTCACCCCTTCAGTAATTTCCCTTTCAACCCCATTTCCATTAATATTTCGAATAACTTTCTCCTGCATACTCTATCATATGCTTTTTCTAAATCCAGAAAACATACATACCCCATTTTATTTTTTTCACGCAATTTCTCTGTAATCAATCTCAGTGTGAATACCTGGTCCACACATCCCCTACCCTCCCTAAAATTCCCTTGTTCCTTACCTATTCCCTCCCTTGTCAATTTTTTCATTCTCATCACTAACACCTTCTCATAAATCTTTATTATCACGCTCAGCAGACTGATCCACCTATAATTTTTACAAACTATTTTATCATCTTTTCCTTTGTTTATGGGTACAATGAAGGAGTCCACTCCTGAGGCACTCTCCCTTCTCTCCAACACACATTAAACATTCTCACCAACCAGTCAATCAACTCTCTAGGTCCCTCTTTTATCATCTCTCCATATATACCATCCATTCCTGCCGATTTTCCTTTCTTTACCTTTCTCACCGCTACTTCCACCTCCTCTTTACTAATATTTATCTCCTGATCCTCGCTAACTACTTCTCCATCATTTTCTACCCCTCCCCCATTACTAATCTCTATCCCTTCGTTCAACAATTCACTAAAGTACATTTCTCCCCTCTCCCCTCTCTTCCCCTCCTTTCCTCACCCTATTTACCTCTTTCCAAAACATTTTATTCCTTTCCTTAAAATTTTCTGCTAACTTTCTGGCCCACTCCTCTTCTACTCTTCTTTTTGCCCTCTTGACCTCTCTTTTCACCTCCCTACACCTCACCCTATACTCCTCCCAATCCAAGCCTCCTTTGTACCCAGATACCTGTTAAAGGCGTCCTTCTTTCTTTTCACCATATTCTCCAAATCTTCATTCCACCATTCACTCCCTTTCCGCCTTCCATTCCCTATTTTCTTCACCCCACACACACTTCTCGCAACCTCCATTAAAGCTATCTTCAATTTATTCCATTCCTCTTCAACATCCTCCACCTCACTCCTCATTACCTCTCTCCACTTCTCCCTTATTCCTCTTATGTAACCACCTCTATTTTCCTCTTCTTCCAGCCTTTCTACCTGCTCCACCTCCACCACCCTATTTTTCACGTTTACTTTCTCTCAACCTCCTTTAGCCTTGACCCTCGCCACTACTAAGTAATGGTCAGACATACCGAAGGCTGCTCCTCTTAATACATTTACATCTAATTATCTACTCCTCACTTCCCATCTCGCACATAAGGAATCTAACAGTCCCTTCTCCCCATTCACCCCACTCACCCATGTATACTCGTGAATATCTTTCTTCATAAATCATGTATTACCAATCATCATTCTTCTTGCAGCACACATTCCAATTAATTCAATCCCATTTTCATTCACACCTTCTACCCCAATAGGTCCTATTATTCTTTTCACATTTCTATTACCCACCCTTGCATTCAGGTCTCCCAACAAACATAAATAATCTCCATTATCAAAATTTCCCCACACACTCACTCAGACTCTCCCAGAATGCCTCTCTCTCCCATTCATTTGTTCCCACCACCAGTGCATAAGAACAAATAAAAACCCAATACTCCCTTCGTACCCTTAAACGTACCCAGGCTATTCTGGCTCCTATACTACCACTCCCCTTCACACAACTCCACCACATATCTTTCATAACTATTCCCACTCCCTCTCTTGCTCTAACCCTCTCATTAACACCTGCGTATATTCTTTTGTACATCCCAAATGATATTTCCCCTTTACCCTTCAATTTCGTTTCTGTCAATGCCAACACATCAAATCCCTTTTCTTCATCACTATTCCCACTTCTTCTCTTTTCTCTTCTTTATTCACTCCCCTTACATTTAACGTTCCCACTTTCAGTATCTTAGTAGCTCCCCTTCTTTCAGCCATCACTTTTGACTTCACTCACACACGAAATATGACGCTTTATGGTAGGTTCCACTTCCTGAGGATACTACCAATTCCTCGAGGCCCCTACTTTATCTTATATCACTAATATTAATATAATTAAAATAATATTAAATCTTAATAAAATAAAATACTAATATATATATAATATATAATAAATCAATAAATAATAAAAAAAAAAAAAAAAAAAAAAAAAAAAAAAAAAAAAAAAAAAAAAAAAAAAAAAAAAAAAATAATAAATACATAAATAAATATATAATATATATATATAAATATATATATATATATATATATATATA
>SEYY01017484.1:5000-20136 GCA_009176605.1 Armadillidium nasatum
ATACTCTACTAACCCCTTCAAAACTCTTTCTATCACTATGTTAAAACTATTGCTCTATCAATGAAACATTCCTATTCTGAAGTCTCTGGTTGAATATTTCCTTTTCTGAGAAGAGCTCGTCATACTTGCTTTTGCACAATGAATCATCCTTTACCAGTTCTATTCCCTATTATCTGACCTCAAATTAAATTTAATGCAAGTCTTAAATATACTATACTTGTAAATTTTGGAAAACACTCCCTTTATCAAATTTTTTTTTTTTTACTTCTTTGACTTGAACAATTCAAAGAGAAAGTATCGGAAAATTTCGGACTTTAATTTAATGACTATTTTATGATCTTCACAGTCTCCGAAATAATTTAGACGGCCGTAAGCATTTACGCCCCAAAAATAAAATAAAACATACACACACACCAGTGGCGGCTCGTGGCTTCTGAAGGTGAGGAGGCACAACAATAGTTAATATATATATATATATATATATATATATATATATATATATATATATATATATATATATATATATATATATATATATATATATATATATATATATATATATATATATATATATATATATATATATATATATATATATATATATATATATATATATATATATATATATATATATATATATATATATATATATATATATATATATATATATATATATATATATATATATATATATATATATAGTATATATATATATATATATATATATATATATATATATATATATATATATATATATATAGAATGTACTCACCTTTTAATAACTTTTTATATAGAAGATCTATTTTCCTTTCCTTTAATTTTAAATGCACTTCATTATTTTAAATTTAAATTTTAATTGTATACTTTTTAAGATTCACAAATTAACAACAGTTCACCTCACTACAATTTATGTCAGACTAATTAAAAAGAAAAGATTTTCTGGCAAGTGTTGCTTACGCATGCGCAGTATGGTCTTAATTTTTGAGGCAATTTTTATTTTAATTTTTAATAGAGCAAAATAATTTTTTCATAGTTTATAGAGTATTTTTTTTTTTAGGCTTTTCAATTTTAAGCCAAATAAAATATGTTATATTTTTATTAAATACTAACGGAGTCACTGCCTCCCCTGCCTCCCCCCAAAAGCCGCCACTGACACACACACACACACACACACACATACATATATATATATATATATATATATATATATATATATATATATATATATATATATATATATATATATATATATATATATATATATATATATATATATATATATATATATATATATATATATATATATATATATATATATATATATATATATATATATATATATATATATATATATATATATATATATATATATATATATATATATATATATATATATATATATATATATATATATATATATATATATATATATGTATATATATATATATATATATATATATATATATATATATATATATATATATATATATATATATGTTTTTTTTTTTTATGTCTCCTCCGGTGGGCAAAGGCCAGGAGGCCTACCAAATTCCACCGGAGTTGGGAAAGGTCTATAATTATGGTCGATGGTGGCCGACGTGTCCAGACACACGGCGTTTGAAAGTATGCAAGTCAAAGGAAGTTGGGAAAACAGATGAAGGGAGTGTGTTCCAGACTTTACCAGTAGAGTATATGTAAGACTGAGCATAGCGGTTAAGTCTGGGGTCGGAGAGTTGGACAGAGAAAGGATGAGAATGTGTAGAAAGGCGTGTCGCACGAGCTCTTCTCAATGGAGGAGGTATGCAACGAGAGAGTTCAGAAGAGCAGTGTCTGTTGTAATAGCGATAGTAAAGAGAGAGTGACGCAACAATTCGACGGGCAGAAAGAGATTGAAGAGAGTTAGTAAGAGCAGGAGAGTTGATGAGACGAAATGCCCTCGACTCCACCTTCTCTAAGAGAGCTGTATGTGTGGAACCACCCCAGATGTGCGAAGCATACTCCATACAGGGACGAACAACACCCCTATACAGAGCAAGCAACTGGGGTGGCGTGAAGTAATTCTGAAGGCGCCTCAGAACACCCAACCTCTTAGAATCTTGTTTAGAAAGAGAAGTAATGTGATCTTTCCAAGAAAGATCACGAGAAAAAGAAACACCAAGAATATTAAGGACAGATGAAGGCTTGAGTTGTGTGTTTTCGAAGAAGATATCATAGTTGTGTGGAAGATTGTGTCGAGTGGAGAGATGGAGGAACTGAGTTTTTGAGGCATTGAAAACAACCATGTTTTCTCTGCCCCAATTTGAAATACGGGAAAGATCAGAGGTTAGTTGTTCCAAGGCTACCCTTCTCGAGTCTATCAACTGCTGTTGGGTGGGACGTTTTTCAAAATGGAAGGAATAATGAAGGGTGGAGTCATCAGCATAGGAGTGGATAGGAGATGAGGTGATGGAGAGAAGGTCATTAATGAAGAGTAGAAAAAGTGTTGGTGATAGGACAGAACCCTGAGGAACACCACTGTTAATAGATTTAAAGGATGAACGGTGGCCGTCTACAACAGTTGCTATAGAACGACCGGAAAGGAAATTAGCGAGAAGATCACAGAGAGAAGGATAGATAACGAAAGAGGGAAGTTTTGAAATCAAAGCTTTGTGCCAGACTCTATCGAAGGCTTTCGATATGTCCAGCGCGACAGCAAAAGATTCACCGAAATGCCGAATAGCGGAGGACCAAGATTCAGAGAGAAGGGAAAGAAGATCACCTGTAGAGCGTTTCTTACGAAAGCCATACTGGCGATCAGAGATAAGATTAGAAGAATTGAGATGCTTCCAAATCTTCCTGTTAAGGATAGATTCGAAAACTTTAGAGAGAACGGAGGTCAAAGAAATAGGACGGTAGTTGGAGGGTTGAGAGGGGTCCCCCTTCTTCGGCACAGGTTGAATGAGCGCACGTTTCCAGCAAGAAGGGAAGGTTGAAGTAGATAGACAAAGACGAAATAGTTTACCGAGGCAGGGTGCAAGCTCGGAAGCGCAAGTTTTGAGAACCACAGGAGGAATACCATCAGGACCGTACGCCTTCTTAGTATTAAGCTCAGAGAGAGAGCAGAAATGACATCTTTAGAAGAAATTCTAATTTTAGGCATAATTGAGTTAGAGGGGGTTGAAGGAGGAGGAATAGCTCCGGAATCGTCTAAGGTTGAATTAGAGGCAAAAGTTTGAGCAAAGAGTTCAGCTTTAGAAGAAGGTAAAACAGCAGTTGTGCCGTCGGAAGATATTAAAGGAGGGAAAGAGGAAGAAGCAAAGTTAGAGTTGACATTTTTTGCAAAATGCCAGAAAGAACGTGAAGAAGAGGAACCAGAAAGATTATTGCATTTTTTACGGAGAAAGGAGTTTTTAGTGTTACGAAGGATAGATTTTGCACGATTCCGGGATGAAATATAAGTAACATGAGTTTCAGGAGTTTGAAGACGACGGTAATCCCTGAAGGCAGCATCCCTGCGGTGGATAGCACGAGAACAAGCAGAGTTAAACCAAGGTTTGTTAGGTTTAGTAGAAGGGAAAGAATATGGAATGTATGCCTCCATGCCAGAGAGAATCACCTCGGTAATGCGTTCTGCACACTCCGAGGGACCCCTCCCACGGAAGCAATAATCATTCCACGGGAAATCAAAGAAGTACGACCGCAAGTCCGACCAGCTTGCGGCACCGAAGTGCCACAAGCGTTTCCTTTCCGTAGAAGGGGGTCTTTCCTGCGGAAGACTTGAAGAGATAGAAGAGGATACAGAGATAAGAAGATGATCGGAGGAACCCAGAGGAGGAAAGAGTTTAACAGTATAAGGAGAAAGATTAGAAGTTAGGAAAAGGTCTAGAACGTTGGGTTCATCTCCAAGACGATCAGGGATACGAGTAGGGAGCTGCACCAACTGCTCAAGGTCGTTTTGGATAGCGAAAAGGAAGGCACGTTCACCAGCTGTATCATGAGAACTAGAAGAAAGCCATTGGCGGTGGTGAACATTGAAATCACCTAATATGATGATTTCAGAGAAAGGAGAAGAAGAGAGAATGTGCTCTATTTTGGAGTTTAAATAGTCGAAGAATTTAGCATAGTCAGTAGAATTAGGAGATAAATAAACTGAACAAATGAATTTAGTCGTAGAGTGGCAAGAGAGCCTAAGCCATAAGGTGGAAAATTCGGAAGACTCCAAAATTAGAGACACGAGAACAAACGACATCGTTGCGCACATATGCACAACAACCGCCTTTGGCTGAAAATTGAGGATAGAGACAGTAGGAGGAAACAGAATAGGGTTTGCTATCAGAACGCTCAAACATCTGAGTTTCGGTCAAGAATAAGAGGTGAGGTCTTGAAGAAGAGAGGTGATGTTCAACAAAGTGGAAATTAGAGTGCAGATCGCGAATGTTGCAGAAATTAATGAAAAAAATAGACCGTGCATCAGGACAAGCCGGCGGCCGAGTCCTGGTAGCACCAACCCCATCACCGGAGGCCACCAACTCCCAAGTGGTGATGGGGAAGGGGTGGATGAGGGGCTATTTTTGGAAGCCGCCCCCCGTGGCTTCTCCGAGGCTACCGAAGTTGACGCCATTATTGATTTTATTTTATTTTTTTAAGATGTGTTAGAAATGTTTTATGTATGTAAAGGAGAGCCACTCCGTGTAGATAGAAGGTGAGCGCGAAAGGGAGCGAACCATTGGGCACCGGGATGAGATAGGAGTACCTTTAACACCCCGTATACCCAACAGGGGGTAATCTCATCGCTTCGGGAGCGATATATATATATATATATATATATATATATATATATATATATATATATATATATATATATATATATATATATATATATATATATATATATATATATATATATATATAGTAGCATAAGGGGCATGATCGGCTGGCAGTCGATTAATCGACAGATTAATCAGTCGATTATTCGATGATTTTGACATTGACGGATCTACGCTCTTTCCTAAACCCATTTTAGAGCCGAACGATATATCGATGGATATATCGAAGATTTGAGATTAAACTTCCAGTTCACTTTCCTGGACCTTTTTGGGGGAATTAAAATAAAGTAACCAAATCTGGCCAATTTTCATCCTTAAAGATGCTAAATCTGGAAAACCAATCTAATGTAAGCTCTTTCCAGAATATTTGGGACCAACATCGGCCGATATACCAGAATAACGGTCGTTTCAAAACTGATATATCGAAAAAATATCGATATATCTAACAGAATCCCATCTTTGTGGCTGCAAGCACCTTTCTGTTTCCATTTTACATTATTTCCTTTAAAATTGTGTCAGATTTTATACTGCAGTCAACTAATAATCATGAGATTATCAGAAAAGAAAAAAGCAAAAAAATATTTTCCTTCCCTGACAACCTCCTGACTTAGCTGACTTCCAAATGAAGAAATAACTAAGATAATTTTAATTTAAATGATACACTCATTTGCATTTAAAAGATGGGAGTGGACTGTATTTCGTATTTAAAATGAGAAATGCAAATGAGGAGAATTAACAACTCTAATTGCTAACTCTAAGCTTCATTTGGAGCACATTTCATATAAATTGTGTCAGATTTTATACTGCAGTCAACTAATAATCATGAGATTATCAGAAAAGAAAAAAGCAAAAAAATATTTTCCTTCTCTGACAACCTCCTGACTTAGCTGACTTCCAAATGAAGAAATAACTAAGATAATTTTAATTTAAATGATACACTCATTTGCATTTAAAAGATGGTAGTGGACTGTATTTCGTATTTAAAATGAGAAATGCAAATGAGGAGAATTAACAACTCTAATTGCTAACTCTAAGCTTCATTTGGAGCACATTTCACCTACTCCTTTGTTTCTTCAAATGAAACGACCCCTTTCTTCTGATAACAAAGGAACAGCCAAAGATTGGGTCTTTAAAATATATTAAGTAAAGATATTTAAAATGAATAATCTATTTAAAATAAACTTTAGCCTTCCTACCCTCTCCTTTCGAACCAAACCATCTCAAAAGAATTGTGAAAACTATACTCTAAGATATTTAAGAACGGCTTGATCCGAAATTAAATGAAGAGACTTGCCTTCAGAACTGAAGGAAGTGAGAGGATAAAAGGGAGAATAATTTTCATGTTTCTTTTTATTATAAAGATAGTCAAAGGAGTCTGTAATGAATATAATAAATAAAATATAATTCAAATGTTGTTGAATTTACGTTAATGTGATTTTGTTATCATATGAGAAGTTAATTATATACAAACAAAAATGAATGTGATAAAATAATATATAACTTATACTAATTAATGTAAAATAATATACAAAATATTTGTTAAAGAGTCAAGAAAAAAAAATAACTAATTACAACTAATATTTAATAGTAAGTAAATCGTTCGTCATCTTAATAAATAATGAGTTTAATAAAAGAATTTGTTTCGGTCATCATAAAACAAACTCTTAATTTATTTAATATTTTATTTACAGATCTTCACAGTTCTGGTGAAGATTTTCTATAAGCGGGTTTATTTAGTACCACAAATATAATATAAAAATGTAACCTAACACTTTAAATGTTTGTATGGATCTAAAAAAAAAAATGAAAAAACCTAATAGTGTAGCATGGTGTTGTTAGTAAAACTGTGATTGTTAATTTTCGAACACCAAAGAAGGTGTTTAAGTTTCACCGAAAGACAGTATAGAGATAGGAAAGGACTTGAAATAACCGGAATTCCCTAAATACTGATGAATACCTCACATCTGAAAATAAAATGAAAGTGATGACTTTAGAAGATAATTTTGTTGACTGTTTTTTAACGTGGGAAGTTACAGAATTTAAGACAGAACTCAATATTCTGCAACTTCGCGTAGGAAGTCAACCAAAATAAAGGAAAGACTAAGTTAAAACTCCAATAGAATTTTCGTCTTAGGACTCACCAGAGAAGGGAAGATCTAACGAGCTTCACTTCTCTTAAAGCTATAAAATTCTAAAGAGGCAGTAACTTCAGAATTGAATTGTCAAAAAAGGAGACGCTACTTCTTTCTTCTTAAAACTTACCTATGTAAGGTGAGGCGTACCGATAAAAACTAACTAAAGAAATTAAACAATTCGAGCAAAGTTAAATGTAATATTTCCGTCGGTTTGTTTTTTAAATAAAAAAAGAAACCAACCCTCGGCTTATTGCCTCCCTCAATTATAACTGAGGTTATAACCTAACTGGGGTTTGCAAAAGTTTTAACAACTATGCAAAAAAGTAAAAAATATTATAATTTAACCTGCAAATCAAAATTTAAATAAAGGAACTTAATACACGCTTTAAATTGACACAAGGGAGGAAAGACTACAGTTCCTTAAAAATTTGCAGGTTAAAAATTCTAACACCTTCTCATAAGAAAGAAAGAGCTAGAAAGGCGAGAGTATGCAAATTTTACCTTTTTATACTCCGCCAGACGACGGAAAAGTAATTCTGTTTCTTAAATAAAAAATAAGAAAATCTTTTAACAGGAGAAGTGTGTGTGCTTTCTTCTATTTTTTAAATTGGCTGAACAGGTACAAACTGCGACGTAAAGGCTTCAGTTACCCCTAAAATAATAGTTTTCTTTATTCTCTTCCCATTCTCTAGTACATTCCAAAGGCACCTTTCATTAACAAGGTGTTTACTACGGTTACTATAAAAATCGATGCTAAAGATCACTAGATTAATAGCAAAAAATAAGTTTGTAATCTTTAAAACTGATAAACGATTGCGTGTATTTAATAAAATTTAAAAATGTAATTTTGTTTGTTTTAAAAATATTCTCTTCGTTGAATAAAAAAGCTTCTAACTTATTTAAAAACTTAAACCTAAATATATTACAAACACAATGATTTTCAGCCATGTTGCCAAGCAAATTTTGCCAACCTTAAAGAGTATATTAAAAATGTAAATTTCATTTCTATGACTAACTTTTTTCATTAGGCATATGAAAAAATATAAATAATTTTAGTTTGTACATTTGAATACAAATACAATCATTGCAATAGCAATACTTTTATTTTATATCTCATTGAAATATTTTTAAGATAAAAATTTGGAATGTGTGGCAATTCTGTCACCTGACACACTTTCCATGAGTTCCGGACTCCAGCTATCGCCAGATGAATAATTCAGTCCATTTAAAGTTTTAATTTATTACTTTTAATTTTAAAGTAATATATTATTAAATCGTTATTTATATTTAATAACTTTTAATAGAAGAATGAAAGATAATGGCTTTCTTTATCAAAAAAATATAAAGGTTTTTAATAAAAGGAAATTGACAACTCAGAAGTACCGTTAGATCAGAGTCTGTTGAAGAACGTAAAAAATTTACGCTCAAGAACGCACTTACATACGTACATAATTTTAGCGGCAAAGTACGGTACCCTTTTTTTAGAAAACCACACTGGAATATCAAGTTCTATCTCCAGTTATATTCTTGATTGCAGATGATTATTTGCAACAAAAATTACTTAAATTTAATTGTTATATGCTCCTTTGGATTCATTTTTTGTTAAAAAAAAAAAAAAAAAAAAAAGCCATCATAATTGATGCATCAGAGTTGTACGGTATTTTTTCTTTCAATTTCTTAATGAGGGCATCAAGTCCTTTCGATCCATGTAGATATCTCCTCATTATATATATATATATATATATATATATATATATATATATATATATATATATATATATATATATATATATATATATATATATATATATATATATATATATATATATATATATATATATATATATATATATATATATATATATATATATATATATATATATATATATATATATATATATATATATATATATATATATATATATATATATATATATATATATATATATATATATATATATATATATATATATATATATATATATATATATATATATATATATATATATATATATATATATAACCTGGTGGTCTACTAAAATTTTCATATTCCTATTTTGTGGCAAGATTTTTCGGTCTTGGAATTTTTCGACCGTTCTTTTTCGTAGTTTTTCAAGTTTCTGAGTCTTTGGGCTTATTATCTAGCTCCATTGTTCGAACTTGATCAATTAATTATTTATTCCTAATTAGCTTAATTAATATTTTAGGCTTTTTTCCTTCAGATATCTCTATTTCTCTGAAAATAGAGTTTCAATTGTTATCAAATTTGCACTGTAGTTTATCTGAGAAACACAGATTAATTTGCTTTCTTAGTTTTCTTAGATTTCAAATAATTAATTAATAATAATATAGTTTTTATTGGCTTATTTCCATATCTTTGCAACCACTGTTCATATTGGATTCAAATTCGGACAGTTTGCTCCTTGTGTCTTGAATATCAGTTTAATTCTACTAGGCTGATCATTTATTCGATTAATTAATTAGTTACAAAGTTAATGTAATATTAATTACTAATATTTCTAACAAAATGGAGATGCCTTCGCGCCAAAATGTTTTACCATTCTAGGGATATGTTTCCTTCCACCAAAGGTCTTTTTTTGTAACACAATTATTTTTTTTCTTACATACTTTTTCGTTATTTCCTTTACGCCTTTCGGTTTATTTTAATTAATAGTTAATTCTCATATGGGTTTCTAATAAATTAAAATTATATTTAATTGTTTATATTTGTTTCAAATGACACTACAAAATGGTGTTGCTTGACAATTTTTTTCCCTATATAAGGCCATGGAGAGACTCTGTGGTATCTTATTGAGCTTTATATTTTTACCCGGAGGTTCTGTACATTTTTCCCTTGCTTCATATAACATTCCCTCTTTGTTGTTTTAAATTTACAATCGTTTAACTGGTTCCTTGATATAGTTAATGAGTAAGTTCGTGGTTGATTACTTTATCAGTTTCCTATATGAATGGAGGAACTTGTTACTCATTTTCCTAGTGATTTCCTAAGTTCTTCCTATGTTAAATTTCCTAAGTTTTTCCAAACTTGGATTTCCCAAGTAAATTTTCTAAGTAAATTATTTGTACTTTTAGCCTTTGTATTTAATGTTTTTGTAATTTTGTGTAACGAAAGTTAAGTGTTTTTGTGTTATCTGCTGTCGAGTTTAGATGTTTTGTGATTTGTGTTACAGAAATTAAGTGTTTTTTTGTGTTATATGTTTTTGAGTTTAGATGATTCTGTGGATTATGTTGTAGAAATTAAGTTTTTTTTTTTTTTTTTTTTTTTTTTTTTTTTTTTTTTTTTTTTTTTTTTTTTGCTTTGTGCTTCTGAAATTAAATGTTTTTCTGTATCATGGATTGGAAATCAAGTGTTTTTGGAGCTTAAGGCTAATGAAATTGTGATTTTGTGTTTTATGTTATTGAAATTTAAGTGAATGTAGGTTTTGATTCAACAAATTTAGGTGTTTTTAAGTTTAAGCCTTATTGATTTAGTGTTTTTGCTATGCTTTAGGAAAATAAATGAACTTTGTTGATATAAATAGGGATATTGCAATAAAATTAAGGTATAGGCCGATGCTTCAACGAGAAAGATTGAAGGATTGGGCTGAAAATGTAAGTGATGAGGGGTTCTAAAGATAAGTAATGGGTTTCCTAAAATGGTAAAGATGGGATTGATGAAGTGGGTGAGGAATTGGTTTGATGAAAATGACAAGGATGAATTGTTATGGATTTTCTGAACGATAAAAAGTTAGTTTGCGAAATGATGAAGGGTTTGTTCCTTAAATACAGAAAGTTTATAAACTTAAAATGAAGAAATGTTAATGTAAATAAGGAATGACGAGCTATATTATGCTTGAATGTTGTTTGTGTGTGCATGTGATTATGGCTGTAGTCAAGAGTATAAACTTAAAGATAAGCTTAAACATGTAAAATTTACATGCATGAAAGCTTAAAATAAGAAATATTTGTGCTGGAGATGTACCTGTATGCCCTTCGGCCCTGGCTTAGTAAAAAGATTAAGATAAGTCAATAAAATAAATTATTTTTGTGTTTTATGTCGTTGAGTATGTGTTTTTGTGTATCAATGTATAGAAATTAAGTGTTTTTTTGTGTTATATGTCTTAGAGTTTAGATGTTTTTGCTTTAAGGTATTGAATTTTTGTGTATCAGATCATGGAAGTTAAGTTTTTTCGCGATTATACTCTATGAATTAGGTATTTTTGCTGTGCCTTTGGGAAAATAAATGAACTTTGGGTGATATAAATAGGAATGATGACTTGAATGAAGGGTATAGACCGATACTTAAAACGAGAAAGATGGTTTTGGTGAAGAATATGAAGGTTTGGTTAGGTGAAAATGTGGGTGGGTAGTTCAAAAGATAAGTTATGGGTTTCTTGAACGATAAAAAGTCATTTTGCGAACTGATGAAGGATTTGTTCAATAAATACAGAAAGTTTATGAACTTAAAATGGAAAAACCTCAATGCTTGAATGGGTGTTTGTGAATGTATGTGATTAAGTGTTTTTCTAATTTCAGCTGAAGGAAAGATAGAGATGGTGTTGTGAATAGCGCTGTTAGGTGTGGTTAGATGTCTCTATATACGAAAAACCATCTAAAAGTGTTAGGAAAGAACGTCGGTTCTTAAAGTGACCGTCAACATAATTGAATGTTGCAGTAGTGTTGATTCGATTCCTTCCAAATCTTTGCTGTAGAGTTTTCAGCTACGCTTATCTTGAAATGGGCCTGAAGGACCCGGAAAAGGTCTAGGAACGAGAGTGGTAGGTATGAGTTCCTAGAAAAGTCTCGGGAAAGACTGAAAAAAGGAATGTTGGGGCTAAACCAAAAGAAGAAGAAAAAGAGCTTGGGAAGCCGAAAGTGTTCAATAACTGGAAGTATCATTGGAATATCGATCGATATTCCGATATATCAGATATTATATCGGTGATACCTATATTCCTATCAATGTTTTCGGCCTCCCGATGTTTCCCAATTTCGATTTTTTGTTCGATATACCGATATTTTTCGATATATCGGTTTTGGATCGGATTTACTATATATATATATATATATATATATATATATATATATATATATATATATATATATATATATATATATATATATATATATATATATATATATGTCTCCTCTGGTGGGCAAAGGCCGGAGTTGGACCGAGAAAGGATGAGACTGTGTAGAAAGTCGTGTCGCACGAGCCCTTCCCAATGAGGGAGGAATGAGACGTGAGAGTTCAGAAGAGCAATGTCAATTGTAATAGCGAAATGAAATTGTGATTTTGTGTGAGAAGGTTGTTTGGAAATTAAAGGTGATGCAACAAATCGACGGGAAGAAAGAGACTGGAGAGAGTTAGTAAGAGCAGGAAAAATTGTTAGACGAAAAGCCCTAGACTCTACCTTTTCTAGAATAGCTGTACGTGTGGAACCACCCCAGATGTGAGAGGTGTACTCCATA
Source organism: Armadillidium nasatum (assembly GCA_009176605.1). NCBI lineage: Eukaryota > Metazoa > Arthropoda > Malacostraca > Isopoda > Armadillidiidae > Armadillidium > Armadillidium nasatum. The sequence goes on from SEYY01017484.1 coordinate 17,413, forward strand.
CAGGGGCGAACAACACCCCTATACAGAGCAAGCAACTAGAGTGGCGTAAAAAAACTACGAAGGCGCCTCAGAACACTCTACCTCTTAGACGCTGGTTTAGAGAGAGAAATAATGTGATCTTTCCAAGAAAGATCACGAGAAAAAGAAACACCTAGAATATTGAGGACAGATGAAAGTTTGAGTTGAATGTTTTCGAAGAAGATATCATAGTTGTGAGGAAGATTGTGTCGAGTAGAAAGATGGATGAATTGAGTTTTCTCTGCCTTAATTTGAAATACGAAAAAGATCATAGTTCATTTGCTCCAAGGCCATCCTTCTTGAATATATCAACTGCTGTTGGGAGGGACTTCTTTCAAATTGAAAAGAGTAATGAAAGGTGGAGTCATCGGCATAGGAGTGTATAGGAGACGAAGTAATAGAGAGTATTTCATTGATGAAAATTAGAAAAAGAGTTGTAGAAAGTACAGATCCTTGAGGAACACCACTATTTATATATTTATAGGAAAACCGATGGCCGTCTACAACAGCTGCTATAGAACGACCGGAAAGGAAATTAGAGAGAAGGATAGATTCCGAAAGAGGGAAGTTTGGAAATTAAAGCTTTGTGCCAGACTCTATCGAAAGCTTTAAATATGTCTAGAGCCACAGAGAAAGATTCACCGAAACCCCAAAGGGCGGAGGTCTAAGAGTCAGAAAGTAGGGAAAGATGATCTCCAGTAGAACGTTCTTTACGAGAGCTATACTGGCGATCAGAGATAAGATTGGAAGATGTTTCCAAATCTTCCTGTTAAGGATAAAATCGAAAACTTTAGAGAGAACGGAGGTTAAAGAAGTAGGACGATAGTTAGAGGGCTGAGAGGGGTCCCCCTTCTTCGGCACAGGTTGAATGACAGCACTTTTCCAGCAAGAAGGGAATATCGAAGTAGAAAGGCAAAGACTAAATAGTTTACCAAGGCAGGGTGCAAGCTTGGAAGCACAAGTTTTGAGAACTGCAGGAGGAATACCATCAGGACCATACGCCTTCTTAGTGTTAAGCTCAGAGAGAGCAGAAATGACATATTTAGAAGAAATTACAATGTTAGGCATAAATGAGTTGAAGGTGGTTGAAGGAGGAGGAATAGCTCCGGAATTGTCTAAGGTGGAGTTAGAGGCAAAAGTATGAGCGAAGACTTCAGCCTTAGTAGAAGGTAAAATTTTAGCTATGCCATCAGAAGAAGCTATAGGAGGGAAAGAGGAAGAAGCAAAGTTAGAGTTGAAATGTTTTGCAAAATGCCAGAAAGAGCGAGAGGAAGAGGATCAAGATGATCAAGAAAGATTATTGCATTTTCGGCATAAAAAAGTTTATGGTATCTCGAAGAATAGATTTTGCCCGATTCCGGGATGAAATATAAATTGAATGAGTTTCAGGAGTTTGAAGACGACGGTAATCTCTGAAGGCAGTATCCCTACGGCGTAGGGAACAAGTAGAGTTAAACCAAGGTTTGTTAGGTTTAGTAGAAGGGAAAGAATATGGAATGAACGCCTCCATGCCAGAGAGAATCACCTCGGTTATACGCTCAGCACACTCCGAGGGACCCCTCCCACGAAAGTAATAATCATTCCATGGGAAATCAGAGAAGTACAAACGCAAGTCAGACCAGTTAGCAGCACCGAAATGCCACAAACGTCTCCTCGCCGAAGTCGGGGCCGTTCTTGCGGAAGACTTGAAGAGACAGAACAAGATACGGAGATAAGAAGGTGATCGGATGAACCCAGAGGAGGAAAGAGTTTAACAGTATAAGGAGAAGGATAAAAAGTAAGGAAAAGATCAAGTATGTTGGGTTCATCACCAAGATGGTCAGGGATACGGGTAGGGTAGGGAGTTGCACCAACTGCTCAAGGTTGTTCTGGATAGAAAAGTTGTAGGCGAGTTCACCGGCTGCATCATGAGAACTAGATGAAAGCCATTGGCGGTGGTGAACATTGAAATCACCTAAAACGATGTTTTGGAGAAAGGAGAAGAAGACAGAATGTGTTCTATTTTGGGGTTAATATAATCGAAGAATTTTGGATAGTCAGTAGAATTAGGAGTTAAATAAACAGAATAAATTAATTTAGTAGTAGAATTGCAAGAGAGCTTAAGCCATAAAGTAGAGAATTCAGTAGACTCCAAATTAGAGACAAGAGAGCAAATAACATCGTTGCGGACATATGCGCAACAACCGCCTTTGGCTTAAAATTGAGGAAGGATACAGTAGGATGTGACAGAATAAGGTTTGCTGTCAGCAAACTCAAGCCCTGAGTTTTGGTTAAAAACAAGAGATGAGGTTTAGAAGAAGAGATGGTGTTCGACAAAGGAGAAATTAGAAAAAAGACCGCGAATGTTACAGAAATTAAGAAGACCGTGCACCGGGGCAAGCCGAACGCCTGGTCATGGCTGCACCATCCCCATCATCGGAGGCAGCCAACTGCCAATTGATAATGGGGTGAGGGATGAATGAGGGGCTTCTTTGGGATGCCGTCTCTCGAAGCATCTCCGAGGCAGCTCTGAGTTTCGCCATTTTGTGTTGTTTTGTTTTTATAAAGGTAATGTAAGAGTAAGGGCTTGTAAATATGTGAAATAAATAAATATATATATATATATATATATATATATATATTATATATATATATATATATATATATATATATATATATATATATATATATATATATATAATATATATATATATATAATATATATAT
>SEYY01017486.1:0-25000 GCA_009176605.1 Armadillidium nasatum
GAGCACAAATCTTATTACTGTGTATTTCTTATAATAATTAAAGTATCGGTATCGGCACCTAAAAAATAGAGTATCGGTATCGTCTTCTTTACTGGTATTGGTACATCTCTAATCCAGGTTTCATTCTCAATAATACAGTGCTTAAAAATTTTTTTTTATTTGCTTCAGTTTTTGTTAAAATTTGCTCAAGTTAAGATCTTTAGTAAGAATCACAAATGTTGAACCATGTGAGATTCTAACTTGATTTTCAACTTTTTCATTAGTGATTTGGAGATCTTCAGTTAGATTCTGCACAAGCTTGATGTTTTTTTTGTTTTTTTTAATATATATACTTCACATTTTGAAATTATAAAATTTTTCTGAGAACTTTTTGACTCTCCCTTGTATATTATTTTACATAGGTCTACTTGAAAAAAAAATTTCCTAATATTTATCAATAGGATTTATAATGAAATAGTTTAATTAAATTGATTACCAAAGCTCCACTATTTAGGTTCAAACCAATGCAATGTTGCTGTTTGAGGTTGAACTTTGTGTATATTTATTTTCTAGATGGATTTTAATTTTTTTTTTTTTTTTTTTTTTTCAGTTTGTAAATTATTTGGAAAATATTTCCATTAAAATAAATATTAAAATGAATTTCAAATCTGAAATTGAAATAAAAGAGGAAGAGTTAGATTTGGAATATGACTTTTATAATCAAACTTCTCAGGTGAGGAAATTATATATATATATATATATATATATATATATATATATATATATATATATATATATATATATATATATATATATATATATATATATATATATATATATATATATATATATAGAGTGCAATTGTAGGTTCTACAGTAATAAAATAATTAATTATTGTGTCGGGTATATTTACATACCTTATAATTAAGATAAGTTTTAAATGAAACAAATGTGAATTTAGGTAATATCGGGTATAGAGAATAAGTGAAAAATAATTAATGAAATAAATAATCTAGCATGTATTCTAGAAATGATTTAAGACTAGTTTTTTTCTCTAAATCCTTTCAATTAGCCAAGTTAGAAAATATAGATACAACTAGATCAAACTGTTATAAGGCAGGGGCACGGGCGTGGTGAAATGCAGGGAGAGGGAGAGGGTGAGGGTGCCAATGCCCAAATGAAGTTTATGATCAAACAGCTTTGAGGAAATTTTTACCTGGAGTTATATATATATATATATATATATATATATATATATATATATATATATATATATATATATATATATATATATATATATATATATATAGTGTGATTTTTTTAATTTTGTTTATAAATCAAATAAAAAAATCATGATTTTTAAAATTGTTTTTAGCTGCATCTTTTTAAAATTAGTAGGCTTATTCACTTAAGTAATAATTAATAATTATGTATAATAAATAAGTATAATTAGTTAATTAGATTAATTAAGTTATTTAGATAATTTCAAAAAAGATAAATGCCATTTTAAATTTTCCTTTTATAGGCTATAAAATAATGAAAATGTGTCTGTATTTAAATTTTAGATTTTAAAATTTGCAAATATTATATTATTGTTAGCAAATATTATATAAAGTGTTATGGTTCTGTGTTATTTAATTTTTATTATCATATTATTAAGATAAATAATAAAAATTAAAAAAACATTTATTTTTAGCATATAAACTCTTGACACTTAAATTTTGAATAAAAATAAAACATTAGTTTCTTAATTAAAACCTTTAAAAAAAAAAAAACAATAATAATAGTAAAAAAAAATTTCTAACACTCTGATTCAGATTGTGCTCTAAATTCAATTATGTGAGAAATCAGTAAGAATTTTAAACTTTATAGAACTTACACTTTTTGATTTATGGGGTTCAAAGTTTGAGTGGGGCTTGCTTCACCCCTCATTTCCAAAGCTGTAGAACTTGCTTAATTTTCAGATAACCTTAACAAAATTAACCATAATTGCTCATTTATTAACTAATTTCAGACACAAAAACATTAAATATTAGTAAATAATATACAAATAAACAAATTTTACCTTAAAAACTTTAATGATATTATGAGTAAAAAAAAAAAAAAAAAAATCATGGATGTAAAATTGGGTAAAATTTTGATACTTTCATTTAATTTTTAAAAATATATTTTTTTTCTTTTTTTTAATCAATATGATAGATTAAAGATCAAAGTTAAATTAAACTTTAAAAAATGTTAAATTTTAATGTTCCTATTATCGGGGGGGTGAGGAGGGGAAAGGGGGAATTTACCATTATTTTTTTTTAGGTTTACCACTTCAAATTGATTTTAGTATCTTTGGATTCATCTCTCAAAGTTGATTATAATGATATATATTTTGTTAAGGTTATCTTAAAAATTAAGAAAGTTAAATGGCTTTGAAAATGAGGAATGAAGCAATCCACCTCAAACTGTAAGTCCTACTGATTTTTTACTCACTCAAGAGATTTTAGGGCACAAGGTAACATTATACATCAAATTTCTTAAAAATTCATGACAAAGTGTCATATCCCCTGTGTAGGTTTGTCATGGAGTTACTGTATATCATCATTGGTATTTCATTACCTACTGACGTATTAAGTTACATGGCCAAAGGAAATTGGGTTTTTATGTTTTCCTGACCAAGTTTATTAGTTAGCGCATTTTCTTATGTTTTGGATTGATAGGAAAACCTTCTTTCAGCATAATCTTTCAGGATAGTTTTAGTCACAAATAGAGTGAGACTTTGAATCCAGATGGGTGAACCTTTTGCACTATAAGGAAGTAGAGAGAATGTAATTTTTGTGTGTTAGAATAGCAGGGACTTTTAAATGTTGGCCACATTTTTGTGATGTGTAGGAATTGATATTATATTAATACACAATGTTATAAACTGTAAATGATTGCTGACAATTTCCTACAAGCAACAATTTTTGAGACCAATCAGATCCACTGAGCCATTGTATATGTGTATAATGGACATGACTCCCTCTTGCAATGAATTGAGGCTTAGATGTAGCTTTGCATCTAAACCACTTGTCCCTGAATTTTGTTGGGCATTACCCTAAAATATTTATGTACAGTTGTATTACTTTTTTAACCTTGAAAGTGAGGGGAAAAAACTGATTGCTTTTAAAATGAGGTATACAGATATTTTTCTTAAGTTTCACTAAATTTAGAATTCACAATAAGCACTCAAATTTAAAATTGATCATTGATCCAATTTCTAATGTGAATACAATCGTGCAAGCTGAAAAGTATGTATTGTATCTAATAATTCAACCCTAAAATTAAAATGAAATAATCAAATGAATAAAAAGACTGCTTAAAATGTAATAATGGTTACAGACAAAATTAGTAAAAATCTTATTAAAGAGTGAGCAAAAGAATTTTGTTAAACATTTCCAAATTTTGAAAAAAAATTAGTTTCATTTTTCATACATCATCATCAAAATCAGAGGAATTGATGTCCAATGAATTTTAATACATCCTTAGGGTTGAACGTAAGCTTAACTGTGGGGAGGAGAACCGCCCCTCCTCCCATAAATTTTAGTCAATAAAATTCAAACTTTATTGTCTCATCTCATTGATCTTCATCACACTTTGACTTGATTTTGGTTGTTCTGCATCAACTCTGTAAGCATAATCAAATCCTTTTTAATTTCAGGTCTTTTCTAATTTAGTGGAAGGCATAAAAAATGAAGAATTATATGAAAAGGCATCTATAAAGTCAGATTTGAGAGAATCAGAGAAGGGATCCATGTTTGATGAAAAACTGGTTAACAATGATGATATTGAATCCAAAAATCTGATGGTGATTGAGATGAAATCTTTAAAAGTATGTGAATTCAAATCTGTTATTACTTTTTATTGAAGCTAAACAATTAATTGAAAAATTTTATTATTATTATTATTATTATTATTATTTCAATTTAATTTGTAGAAATTTACGACCCTGAAAAATGTTTCTTTATTGTTGAAGAAAATAAATGACAAATGTTTAGATGAAGATTTTGAGTCAGATGAAGAGAGATTCTTCGCTGAACTTGTCAAGTCAAAATCTCCTTCGGTTCTTCTCAAGAAGTTTAGTCGTAAAGAATTTACTATTTATTTTACGTACGTTCAGTAGTTTTTGTAATATTTAAGAATTAAAGTGCAGTCTGACCATATATATATATATATATATATATATATATATATATATATATATATATATATATATATATATATATATATATATATATATATATATATATATATATATATTTGTCTTGTCCGAGTCGTAGCTTTGGTTTCTCGAGCGGTGTCTCTTTATGTAGCCAGATTGCTAGGCCTGTCGCCACAACCTATAAATAATGCTGGAGGCACATTGGAAGGGACAAACAGCTGATTGGTCTTCCCTACCCTATCAAATTATTAAAAAGTCTAGTTGTAAGACTTTATGATTCTGATGTCGTATTGAGTCACGTTCAAAATAATCAATATTTAAGTTGAAATTTACAAATATTTAATTTTCTTTGTATTAATTCTAAAACAACATATTTTATTTTATTTTTGTTGCTTCACTTGAATTTTTTTTCTTATTTAAATTAAATTTTACTATTTATTTTAATGACGAGAATATATATATATATATATATATATATATATATATATATATATATATATATATATATATATATATATATATATATATATATATATATATATATATATATATATATATATATATATATATACTACCGTTATATTATAACTACCGTTATATTATAACTACCGTTATATTATAACTACCGTTATATTATTACTACCGTTATATTATGTATATACTGTTATATTAAAACTACCGTTATATTATACTACCGTTATATTATGACTACTGTTATATTATGACTACCGTTATATTATAACTGTAGTTATAATATAACGAGAAAAAATTATAGATAGGTTGAATGTTTTTACATGATGAAAGATTAGAAACCGAAGCTTTGTTCCAAGTGGTATCGCTACAGTAAAATATTCACGAAAATGTCGCAGTGTAGAGATCATTGGATATAATGAATGTGATGTAGATCGCTAGATTAGTGAGAGATTTCAAAACTTTCAATTAAAAGGAATTTTAAAAATATGAAATTTAAAAGGTTGGGAAATGTCTACCATTTTTGGCACTGCTAGAATGAGCTGCATTGAGCAAGGAAAAAAGATCGTAATTGAGGGCTTAAGAGGAATAATTTTCCAAGTAAAATTGCAATCTTCGAAGAACATGTGAAGAGAATTAATATAAAGTTCGGGGAAAATAGACTTTGAGAAATAACACCGAAATTGTCAAGTGTGAAATGAGCAGCAAAAGTTTATCTTAATAAGAAGGTAATAAAACTGTAAAGCAGTCAGTATAAACAAGAAAATAGAAAGCTTCATATTTTTGCCAAAATACCAAAATAAGGGGCGGGAATAAAACGAATTCAAAGGGGCATTAAATTGTCAAATTAGAAACGAGTAGTTTTTTTGTTGCTTTTAGAAGAGATCTGCGATGAATTCCGTGAGTAGCATGAGGTTTTTGGAATTTGAAAAAAAAAATCCTTTAGAGAAGCGGTTCCCAACCTGGGGCACGCGTACCCCTGAGGGCACGTCTGCTATCGATAGAGGGTGTATAGCTTAATTAAAAAAGAATGTAAAAGAAAAAATTAGTAGAATATAGATTATAGAATATCAATTTACGAAATTAAATTATTGTTCTATATATATATATATATATATATATATATATATATATATATATATATATATATATATATATATATATATATATATATATATATATATATATATATTGGATTTGTGTGTGTACGAAGGTACTCGTAAATAAAAAACATTATGAAGGGGTACGGAAGGAAAAAAAGGTTGGGAACCGCTGCTTTAGACAATGTTCCTACCTTGAGTAGCATGACATTAAGATTGTTTAGGTATAAATTGTACTTCTACGTCCGTATTATAAATAATTCAGGAATTGAGATACCACAATCTTGCTGGCAGAATCTCAAAGGTATGGTCACATAAATATTACTATATCTAGGCAAAAACTGTTTGTAATTCAAACTTTAACTCAATCTACTTAAATCAAAGATCCATATATCCTAACATTTCTCTCCTCATTATATATATATATATATATATATATATATATATATATATATATATATATATATATATATATATATATATATATATATATATATATATATATATTTAAAATGCTTTTAAAAATCAATTAATAAACTATTGGTATAGAAAAATGTAAAAATTGCAATTTAACTTATAACGCTCCCGGAAATCTGGCAGTAGTCCCTTTTCTCGTTCCTCCATCCGACGTTGCTGCTGAAGATATGGAGGCCGCAGCATTTTTCACTATTCCACAGAAAGGTCCATGTTTCTTCTGTGGAAAAAGTCTACCCACGATCGATCCGTTTGCCCTGCTCGAGGAGTCTTATGCTCCCTTTGTTATAAAAGGGATCACTTTACGAGTGTTTGTAAATCTACCAACTCTCAGCTATCAAAACCTGAAGTTGCTGCCTTTACAATGGCGTACTCATTTACAATATATGATTCTACATTTCCTCCTGAATTACAATCTTCATCCTTGAGTATCACTATCAAAAACAACGAAGTTCGGGCTCTGATCGATACTGGTAGCTCTGAGAATTGTGTCCCATGCATAGTCTTATGTCTAGATTGGTCCTGCCTACAACTCCTTACGTGGGAGCTATTGCAATTGCTTCTTCTTCGACATTCTGTGTCCTTTGTTATATTATTACCGTTATATTATTACTATCGTTATATTATTACCATCGTTATATTATTACAACCGTTGTATTAATACTACCGTTGTATTAATACTAACGGTTTTTGGTTCTCCTTATATAATCCAATCTTGTAGTCAATATATATATATATATATATATATATATATATATATATATATATATATATATATATATATATATATATATATATATATATATATATATATATATATATATATATATACGTTATATATAACTACCGTTATATTATAACTACCGTTATATTATAACTACCGTTATATTACTACGTTATATTATGACTACCGTTATATTATGACTACCGTTATATTTATGACTATGAACTACCGTTATATTATGACTTATGTTATATTTTGACTACCGTTATATTATGACTTATATTATGACTACCGTATATATAATATACTACCGTTATATTATGACTACCGTTATATTATGACTACCGTTATATTATACTACTGACTAGTTATAATATAACGAGAAAAAATTATAGATAGGTTGAATGTTTTTACATGATGAAAGATTAGAAACCGAAGCTTTGTTCCAAGTGGTATCGCTACAGTAAAATATTCACGAAAATGTCGCAGTGTAGAGATCATTGGATATAATGAATGTGATGTAGATCGTTAGATTAGTGAGAGATTTCAAAACTTTTCAATTAAAAGGAATTTTAAAAATATGAAATTTAAAAGGTTGGGAAATGTCTACCATTTTTGGCACTGCTAGAATGAGCTGCATTGAGCAAGGAAAAAAGATCGTAATTGAGGGCTTAAGAGGAATAATTTTCCAAGTAAAATTGCTATCTTCGAAGAACATGTGAAGAGAATTAATATAAAGTTCGGGGAAAATAGACTTTGAGAAATAACACCGAAATTGTCAAGTGTGAAATGAGCAGCAAAAGTTTATCTTAATAAGAAGGTAATAAAACTGTAAAGCAGTCAGTATAAACAAGAAAATAGAAAGCTTCATATTTTTGCCAAAATACCAAAATAAAAGGCGGGAATAAACCGAATTCAAAGGGGCATTAAATTGTCAAATTAGAAACGAGTAGTTTTTTTGTTGCTTTTAGAAGAGATCTGCGATGAATTCAGTGAGTAGCATGAGGTTTTTGGAATTTGAAAAAAAAATCCTTTAGACCAGCGGTTCCCAACCTGAAGCTTTCTATTTTCTTGTTTATACTGACTGCTTTAGTTTCATTACCTTCTTATTAAGATAAACTTTTGCTGCTCATTTCACACTAGACAATTTCGGTGTTATTTCTCAAAGTCTACTTTCCCCGAACTTTATATTAATTCTCTTCACATGTTTCTTCGAAGATAGCAATTTTACTTGGAAAATTATTCTTCTTAAGACCTCAATTACGATCTTTTTTCCTTGCTCAATGCAGCTCATTCTAGCAGTGCCAAAAATGGTAGACATTTCCCAACCTTTTAAATTTCATATTTTTAAAATTCCTTTTAATTGAAGTTTTGAAATCTCTCACTAATCTAGCGATCTACATCACATTCATTATATCCAATGATCTCTACACTGCGACATTTTCGTGAATATTTTACTGTAGCGATACCACTTGGAACAAAGCTTCGGTTTCTAATCTTTCATCATGTAAAAACATTCAACCTATCTATAATTTTTTCTCGTTATATTATAACTACAGTTATAATATAACGGTAGTCATAATATAACGGTAGTTATAATATAACGGTAGTCATAATATAACGGTAGTCATAATATAACGGTAGTTATAATATAACGGTAGTCATAATATAACGGTAGTCATAATATATACGGTAGTTATAATATAATGGTAGTATATAATATAGGTAGGGGAAGGAGATCCAATCAGTAATTTTGAACATCTTCCAACTCATCCGACAACATGGCTCGAAGAGACCTCAATAGTGTTCTATGAGAGTTTTCAATGAGTCCATTACTCTGAGGGGTATAGGCAGAAGTAAAGTTATGGCAGTTCCTAATTAATTATGATTGTTTATTTATTTTTTTTATGAGAAAAGCAGCTTAACAATTTAAATTATTTATTTTTGTAATAATTGAATATAAACCAAATTAATTTAAATAACTATAAATAGATTTATTTTTTTATGTATATTTCTTTTTAGTTTAGTAAATGTAAGTTGACTTAAAAAAAAACTGCTTTCGTTCAAACTTTCATGAAAACAAATTATAAATTAAGTATTAACATTTCAGGAGGGAATATATCGTTAGTAAATATTACTGGAAAGGAATTCAAAGTTACATAAGTGAATTTGTGAAAAAGTGTGAAAAATGCAGAAGTGATCTAGAAAAAAAAACCACTACCTCAAAGATAAACCAGAAAGTATCACTGATTGCTTCTAGTTGGGAATTGGAATCTAAAATGGATGCCAAGATAAACAGAAATTTATCTTTTCAGAAATTTAATCTAAGTGTTTACATGGACATACTTGGTCCACTAATTAGAACGAAAAAGAAAAATCTTTATTGCATAGTACTGACAAATAATGATACAAAATGGGCAGAAGGGTTTCCTCTTAGTGAAATTGATACGGAGGTTATCACCGGTTTTATATATGAATTCATATGCAGACACGGCTACCCCATGCAACTTTTTGTATCCCCATTATCTTGCTTGGATGTAGAAAAATTCCACACAAAGCTAGAGACTGACATGAATAATAGGATACATAAGGATCTTTTTCATATAAATGTTGATCCTAATGTTGTCATTTTTAACGAGGATATAAAAAAATTGTTAAATACTTTTATAACTTCTTTACCACTTCTTAAAAACAAATGGGATGATCATTTGCCGGCACTAATGTTGTATTATAATTCCTTTCCAAATCCGAGTGATTCGCCTTATTTCAAGACATACAACAAACATTTTATCCCAAGTACTGGTGGTATTTCCACTAATGAAGAAAATAAACTATGGCTCTGGACAAAAGCTATACTGGAAGAGTTTCAAAGTAATTTGGATTATGAAAATGAACAGGCCCCAGCACCACTTTAAATTATCATAATAATAATAATACAATTATACAATACGCTATTAAATATTATTCACCAAATTATGTACCCAATAACTTTAATTGGATATACCAAATAAACTGGCTGTGATTTAATATATATATATATATATATATATATATATATATATATATATATATATATATATATATATATATATATATATATATATATATATATATATATATATATATATATATATATATATATATATATATATATATATATATATATATATATATATATATATATATATATATATATATATATATATATATATATATATATATATATATATATATATATATATATATATATATATATATATATATATATATATATATATATATATATATATATATATATATATATATATATATATATATATATATATATATATATATATATATATATATATATATATATATATATATCTATTAGAAAATAGTTTTGTATTTTTTAAATGATCTTTTATTTTTAAGCAACACTGTAGTTTTAATTTTTGGATTTAAATTTGGTAAGGAATCAAAAGTGATATTAAAGTTCAATTCAACCATATTCAATTTTTAAGTTTCAGAATGGATAATTTCCATTCAGTATAACAACAATTAAAATAAAAATACTGAGGATCCTAAATATTTTTAAGATTACCTTTAGGTTAATAATAATAATAGTTAATCTCAGTAAAATCTGCATAATTTGTTCAAGTTTATTATTGTCTGCAGTTGGTACCGATATTTTAATTCACTTTCCTCTGTTCAAGAAAAGTACTTATAAAATGTGTTTTTTTTTAAATGGGTGCCACAATTCTTTAACTCAGTAACTCCAAACTAGTTTTGAATCAATAAATGGATATGAAAAAACAGTTTTGTAATATATATATATATATATATATATATATATATATATATATATATATATATATATATATATATATATATATATATATATATATATATATATATATATATATATATATATATATATATATCAGGTGGAAAAAGGTCATAGACCTACCAAATTTCACAGTAGTTTGGGAAAAACAAGACCAAGGTCAAATCAAAAGTCGAAATGCTCCTATACCCAGCATTTAAATGTGAATGTCAAAGGAAGTTTGAAAAATAGATAATAATAGGAGCATGCTTCAACTTTATAAGTGGAGTACATGTAAGACAGAATAGGAAAGTCTGAGGTCAAAGTTGAACAGGGAGAGGATAAGTCTGTGAAAAAAGACGAGTCACTCAAGCACAACTCGATGGAAAATATATACACGACTGGAGAGTTCAGAAGAGCAGTGTTCATTGTAATAGCGATAGTATAAGAAGAGTGATGTGGCAGTTGAACACCTAGAAGAAGATTGGGGAGAGTTAGTGTGAGTAGGAGAGCTGACATGTCGAAAAGCCCTAGACTCCATTGTATCTGTGAATAATAAGAGCAGTATGTGGAACCAACTGCACCTTTTACTTGAGGCACACGGAGGTCCTCTTCTAATTTCATGACTGCACATGTTACTTTTAGCTATTTCGAGCCTTCCTGAAACATTGTAAAGTATTCCCATACTGCTTAAGCTGATCTTTTAGCCATATTGGCTGAAAGTATGAACAAAATTATAATTTTGAAATAATGTAGCTAAATGATATAAGTTTGATACATAGCAATAAAATAACAATGATTTGTATAAATACAGGTTATATTGATTTTATATCTTACATTTTTTCAAACTTTACCTTAGGGTCTTACCTAAGTAAACCTGTTGAATCACTATTGTTAAACAAAAAAAAATTCACCTTTTTGTACTTTTTTTAAACTTTTATTATACAAAATCTGTAATCTTCTGAAAATTTTTGGGAGAAAATACATATAATTATTAATTTTAGTGAATGTTGGATATACTACTCCTTTCTTATAATTAAGTCAATTAAAATTAGATCTAATTTTCTTAACCTAAAATTTCAGTGCTTCTGACCTCTTTACAAATTTTAGGCAGCCCCTGCCCCGGCAAAATTCCAGCCCTGGTCGGTCCCTATCCTGTGGTTCTCAACACTTATGCTTCTGAGATTACACCCTGTCCTGGCAAACTGTTTTGGCTATGCCCATTCGCTTTGATCATTCTTTTCGCTGGAAATGTACACTCAATCAACTTTTACATTAAAAAATATGTAAATTTGAATTAAAACATTATCATTATTTTTTTACTATTAAATGGAGAATATTGGGAATACTTGTGGTTTTTTCATTCTTTTTTTCAGCTTAAGGAACATGTAGAAACTTCTGATGAAAAACCTAAAGGTGATTCAAGGTTAGAACTTGGTTATTCTGGATCTTGCGGTGACAGAAATTTACAAAATGACTGTGTATTAAAAAGATCTAAAGATAATTCTAAAAAATGAAGGAGAAAACTCTTAAAAAATAAAATAATTGACACTAAAAAAATATAAATCTAAAAATTAAGAATCAGAAGATGAACAAATTATTTCAGAAAATGAGAAATATTATGATAACCTCATTAATGAACATAAAAGAAAAACTTCAAACCAAATAAAAAAAATAATACAATTAAAAGTCTTACACTTGTTCCAAAAGGCTAGTCCACTTGAAAAAACAGCGAAAATACAATCATTCAAGATACGTTTCTAGGACTGAGAAAAATTATCAGAAAAGACTGAGATAATGACAGTCTCAAACGTTATGAAAGGGAAAGTTGTATATGAGAGAACTAATATGATACTATTAAAATCATTTATCTAAAATAAGTCGAACATTACCGGTAAAAAGATTTTGTCTTTATGATGAAATAACAGGGAATCTGGGAACTGTGAAAATAACAGTAAATTAATGGAAGAGAAATTATTTGTGACAATCAAATAATAAATTAAAATTAAAGGTAAATTTACTTTATTGTTGTATACGATTTCTACAGACATTGAAACTGTGATACTTTTATAAATATTAAACTATATAATATGGTAATTATAAAAATATATCTTTAAAATAATTTAAACTAAAATTTCTTCTCTAAATAAAATTTTCGAATGAATGAATATATTAAGTGAAATGAATGTGATATAACAAAGTTTAAAAAAAGAAATAATCCCCTACTAAGATCTTAATCATAGTTAACAGTATCTAGTCACAATATAAAAATTACCCCTAGCGTAAGTCTGAAACATAATTGTTTAATATTTTATTTCAGATTAGTTCAGGTACGACCAAAACCTTCGCCAAAATTGATTTAATTTCTCTCCTGGAAATGTAAAATTGAAACCCTTCAATTTTAGTTGAAATCAGATTAAAATCTTAAGGTATTTCAAATTAAAACACTTAAATAACTTCCTATTTCTACTTTGATAGAACTACAGAAACTGGTGTCAAGGCAGAAGCAATAATTTAGTTCCGAAAAAAAGAACAAAGTCCATATTTAATAATGATTGTTTTCAAACAAGAAAGTACCGTTTCTCACAGAAACAACCCAGTTAAAGATTAATGTAAGATTCAAAGAATGAGCAATAAAGACAGTGACAAAAGTAACAGTCTTCGAAAAAATGAAATAAGAACAATCACCGAGCAAGTCTATGATATGGCTACTCCATCAGAATGGTGACCAGAGTGAAAATCTCGATCTGAATAATGATAATAATAAGTAATAATAATTATTCTTATCAATTTTTAATGCAATTGTAGCCAAGCTTGAACCTGGTTTCAAAATTTTAAACTCTAAACTCTTACCATATTAATTAAAAGAAATATGGAACACATTTAAAAACACGTTACTTTTAAATTTTAAAGAAGCTTTCAGCAATTCAAGTTTAAAAAAATAACAACAACCCTAAATTTTAAAATAGGGTTTTGTAAATTTCAGATTTGCGGCCAGAAAATTTTATCATTGCTGATACTCTTTAATTATGATGAAACATAGTAGTGTATGGCCCTGAAAAAAATCCTCTGTAATTTCCCATCTACACACACATGAACCCAAGCCATCACACTTTTATCCATCTCCAAATGACATTTACATTACTTTTTCCTGACTGCAACATGCAAGTAGTAACTGCAACATATAAACGTGTCTAAACTATGCCAAATAAAAACAGAGATGGTTTCAAAAGACTTTTTTTCCTTACAATTTTTAGAGTTACAATCTAATTAATAATAACTTTATTTTTAAGAATCTAAAATTTTAAATGTGTATAAAAATAATTGAATTAAAAAAATAAAGGATTGTGCTAAGAAAATTTTCTTAAATATTTACAAACGTCTTACTTTCCCGATACACTAACTCTTAAACAATGTTCATGAAAACTTAAGATTAATATGGTTGATAGTGATTGAGAATATCTTAATTTAATATACAAATAAAAACATGCCGATACTCTCTTTTTTTTTTTTTAGCTCAATATTTTTTTTTTTTTAAGTAAACTCAAAAACAGTTCTGTAAAATACTGTTTATTATATTTAATGAGCATCTTTCTAACTTTTAAATAAGATCAACATAAAAGGATTCACCAATTAAAAGCTGAGTTACAGAGTATAAAAGATGTTAATTTTTCAAAAATAATGGATCAAAAGGTTGATATTTGCCAGACTAGGATAAAACTTGGTTGACGAATGAATCTTTCTTTAGATATTTAAGACAATCAAATTTCAAGAAAATCTAAGGGGATAAAGATTTTGGGTGCCTGAATTCACAGGATATGACTCAATCTTTCAAAATTAAAATAAAAAAGATACTGTTTTAACTTTTTTTATACTAGTTATAGTTCCATTTAATTTAAAATAGAATTCTAAACTCTTATCAATTAACATTTACCAAAACCTCAAATAATTCACATTTTTGTTCAAGTCTCCTTAACCTGATTTAAGAATATGAATCGATTTTGTAATTTTCAAATAAATTTGATTTAATTAAGACATTTTATAAAACAAAAGGAATAAACGAAACTACTTTATGGCGAATAACTTATATTACATAGATTATTACTAATAAAGTCAAAATGTAAAATATTATTACTAAAGGAGTCAAATATAAAATTATTACTAAAGGAGTCAAATATAAAATTATTACTAAGAAAAGTCTAATACGTATAAAATTATTACTAAAAAGAATACTAACCTGAAACAATGGCCCAACATCAACATCAAACCCAATATCAGCGAAGCCAGTGGCGATTACTTTTGCACCCCTATCATGGCCGTCTTGACCCATTTTAGCTACAAGTATTCGAGGTCTTCTTCCTTCTTCCTCAACAAATTCATCGATCTAAAAAAAAAAATGTAAAAATTATTTAAAGAACAATGAAACAACAGATTGTAGGAAACAAACAACAATCAAATTAACACATATAATACTAAAATCTGAAATTGAAAAACTTCTAGATTAACAACTTACTAAAATTAGTTTTAAAAAAAAAACAAAAACAAAAAAAAATAAATACTTTTAAGTTCTGTAAACTGTTTTCCTGAAGTAATGTTAACATAATTATTGAGAATAAAAACAAGAATTAACACTATACTTGAAAAACAAACAACTGAAATGTATAATAAAATAATGTTTGAATTATAAGACAAGATTATATTAAATAGCTTAATATATATATATATATATATATATATATATATATATATATATATATATATATATATATATATATATATATATATATATATATATATATATATATATATATATATATATATATATATATATATATATATATATATATATATATATATATATATATACTGTAATTTAAGTCTATTGTTAAAATATATGAAACAAACTTCGAAAAGAAGGAGAAAAAGGAACACTATACCTTCTTTGCAACTGCGTCGATTTCATTCTGATCTCCATATTCAGATCGATAAGCACCAGAAACGAGTCTATCTGTAGCAACGTGTCTTCCAAATACCTACACAGAAAGTATACGATATTTATCTTTATGATCAAAGTAATAAGTCTCCCAAATCAGTCCGATACCTTCGCTATATATGTGAGATTGTTAAAAAATGCTCAAGCAATGATATTTAAATTATTTGTTCTCTTTCTTAGAAAATTTAGATATAAAACGCGTGAAATGGTAAAATAATTAAGAAAAGCTTTCAAGTACGGTCAAGACCCTCAAGTACTTTAAAGACCTAAATGAAAAAAAAATTATTTGAAATCAACTGAAAAAATTCCCCCAGTTTTTCCCACTCTTTTACCTTGCTAAATTCTTCATTCTATCTTTATTTCTAGAAATTTTTTTAAAGAAAAGTTCCTTTATATATATATATATATATATATTATATATATTATATATATATATATATATATATATATATATATATATATATATATATATATATATATATATATATATATATATATATATATATATATATATATATATATATATATATATTGACTACAAGATTGGATTATATAAGGAGAACCAAAAACCGGTAGTATTAATACAACGGTAGTATTAATACAACGGTAGTATTAATACAACGGTAGTATTAATACAACGGTTGTAATAATATAACGGTGGTAATAATATAACGATAGTAATAATATAACTGGTAATAATATAACAAAGGACACAGAAGATGTCGAAGAAGAAGAAGCAATTGCAATAGCTCCCACGTAAGGAGTTGTAGGCAGGACCAATCTAGACATAAGACTATGCATGGGACACAATTCTCAGAGCTACCAGTATCGATCAGAGCCCGAACTTCGTTGTTTTTGATAGTGATACTCAAGGATGAAGATTGTAATACAGGAGGAAATGTAGAATCATATGTTGTAAATGAGTACGCCATTGTAAAGGCAGCAACTTCAGGTTTTGATAGCTGAGAGTTGGTAGATTTACAAACACTCGTAAAGTGATCCCTTTTATAACATAGGGAGCATAAGACTCCTCGAGCAGGGCAAACGGATCGATCGTGGGTAGACTTTTTGCACAGAAGAAAAATGGACCTTTCTGTGGAATAGTAAAAAATGCTGCGGCCTCCATATCTTCAGCAGCAACGTCGGATGGAGGAACGAGAAAAGGGACTACTGCAAGATTTCCGGGAGCGTTATAAGTTAAATTGCAATTTTTACATTTTTCTATACCAATAGTTTATTAATTGATTTTTAATAGCATTTAAATATATATATATATATATATATATATATATATATATATATATATATATATATATATATATATATATATATATATATATATATATATATATATATATATATATATATATATATATATATATATATATATATATATATATATATATATATATATATATATATATATATATATATATATATATATATATATATATATATATATATATATATATATATATATATATATATATATATATATATATATATATATATATATAATGAGGAGAGAAATGTTAGGATATATGCATCATTGATTTAATTAGATTGAGTTAAAGTTTGAATTACAAACAGTTTTTGCCTAGATATAGTAATATTTATGTGACCATACCTTTGAGATTCTGCCAGCAAGATTGTGGTATCTCAATTCCTGAATTATTTATAATACGGAAGTAGAAGTACAATTTATACCTAAACACTCTTAATGTCATGCTACTCAAGTTAGGAACATTGTCTAAAACAGCGGTTCCCAACCTTTTTTTCCTTCCGTACCCTTTCATAATGTTTTTTATTTACGAGTACCTTCGTACACACACAAATCCAATATATATGTATATATATATATATATATATATATATATATATATATATATATATATATATATATATATATATATATATATATATATATATATATATATATATATATATATATATATATATAGAACAATAATTTAATTTCGTAATTTGATATTCTATAATCTATATTCTACTAATTTTTTCCTTTTACATTCTTTTTTAATTAAGCCATACATTTTTTTGTGTACCCCCTATCGATAGCAGACGTTCCCTCAGGGGTACGCGTGCCTCAGGTTGGGAACCGCTGGTCTAAAGGATTTTTTTTTCAAATTCCAAAAACCTCATGCTACTCACTGAATTCATCGCAGATCTCTTCTAAAAGCAACAAAAAAACTACTCGTTTCTAATTTGACAATTTAATGCCCCTTTGAATTCGTTTTATTCCCGCCCCTTATTTTGGTATTTTGGCAAAAATATGAAGCTTTCTATTTTCTTGTTTATACTGACTGCTTTACAATTTTATTACCTTCTTATTAAGATAAACTTTTGCTGCTCATTTCACACTAGACAATTTCGGTGTTATTTCTCAAAGTCTACTTTCCCCGAACTTTATATTAATTCTCTTCACATGTTCTTCGAAGATAGCAATTTTACTTGGGTAATTATTCCTCTTAAGCCTCAATTACGATCTTTTTTCCTTGCTCAATGCAGCTCATTCTAGCAGTGCCAAAAATGGTAGACATTCCCCAACCTTTTAAATTTTATATTTTTAAAATTCCTTTTAATTGAAAGTTTTGAAATCTCTCACTAATCTAGCGATCTACATCACATTCATTATATCCAATGATCTCTACACTGCGACATTTTCGTGAATATTTTACTGTAGCGATACCACTTGGAACAAAGCTTCGGTTTCTAATCTTTCATCATGTAAAAACATTCAACCTATCTATAATTTTTTCTCGTTATATTATAACTACAGTAGTCATAATATAACGGTAGTCATAATATAACGGTAGTCATAATATACAGTAGTCATAATATAATGGTAGTCATAATATAACGGTAGTCATAATATAACGGTAGTATTAATATAACGGTAGTAATAATATAACGGTAGTAGTATAATATAACGGTAGTAATAATATAACGGTAGTACTAAGTAATATAACGGTAGTAATAGTATAACGGTAATATATAACGGTAGTAATAATATAACGGTAGTATATATAACGGTAGTCATAATATAACGGTTGTCATAACATAACGGTAGTCATAATATAACGGTATCATAATAAACGGTATCATAATATACGGTAGGTATAATATAACGGTAGTTATAATATAACGGTATATATATATATATATATATATATATATATATATATATATATATATATATATATATATATATATATATATATATATATATATATATATATATATATATATATATATATATTCCTAAAGGAATTTTAAGGAAAACGATTAAAAGTTATACATTAAAACTTAGCTAGAAGATTATATTAATATTTGGTGAGTGATTTTAGATTTTATTATATATAAATTATATATATATATACATAGGTTGATCTGTTAATCTAAAAATTCATATATACCCGCCAATTTGGCTTAGTCAAGCTATATTATATAATACCTAAACCATCCATATATCTATCTAGCCCCCTTTTAAATTTGACAAGAGAATCACAGTCAACAATCTCTTCTGGCAAGTCATTCCAAATATTAGCAACTCTATTACTGAAAGAGTATTTTCTTAGATCGAGATAGCATGGCTTCTTTTTAATTTTCTTATCATGTCCTCTAGTTACTCTTCCACGGTCCAATCTAAAGTATTTTTCAATCTCTGTATTACTGTCAGATGCAAATATTTTGTAAACTTGAATCATATCCCCTCTGAGAAATCTCCTTTCAACCGAGAACATTCCTAACTCCTTCAACTTCTCTCCTTAGCTCTTATTTTCAAAGCCAGAAATCATCCTTGTTGCTCGACGTTGTACTTTCTCCAGCATATCTGTCTTTTTTTAAATGAGGAGCCCAAACCTGTGCACAATACTCTAATGCTGGCCTAACATAGCTATTATATAGCTTGCTTATAACCTCTTTGCTCTTGTAAACTACATTGCGATTAATTATACCTAACATCTTATTAGCTCTATTCCTTGCTTCCAAACATTGATCACCCACCTTTAGATTACTGCTAATAATCACACTTAAATCCTTTTCTTGGTCCACAGTCTCAAGCCATTCCCCATTCATTTCATAATTAAATCCTTCATTTGAGTAACCTACATGAAGAACTTTACATTTTTTACTATTAAAGTTCATTTGCCACCTCTCTGCCCAACCAAGAAGTCTATCCAGATCACCTTGAAGCTTTACGCATCCATCATTATTCCTTACTGAGGTAACCACTTTGGTATCATCAACAAACTTTGAAACCTTACATTTAAGACCTTCGTCTAAATCATTTATATATATAAGGAACAAAATTGGTCCCAGCACAGAACCCTGTGGGACCCCACTCTTCACCGTTTCCCATAATGACTTATTACCATTAAGTAATACACACTGCCTTCTGTTCTTTAACCACTCTTTAATCCAATTGTGTACAATTCTATCAATACCACACAGCGACAACTTTTGCATCAGCCTAACATGGGGTACCTTATCAAAAGCTTTGCTAAAGTCTAAATATATGACATCAACTGGATCACCCCTGTCTATACATTCAGTAATATATTCCATAAATTCTAGTAGATTTGTCTGACATGATCTACCCTTTCTAAAGCCATGCTGGGAGTTATATAGTATCTTGTTATCATCTAAATGCTTCTCTATATGTGTAATTACGAAAGCGAGCTAATTGTTAGCATCATGGAAATGTAATTGTTAAACAACGTTCGAGAAAAATTTGAACATTATGGTTTTGAACCATCTCTTTTTTTTAAAATTCTGATGTAATATAAAGTGCGGACGTGTCATGAAATTTCGACATCAGCCCGGGCTATAATTTTTGGATTACAAGATATGTTATTATTTATAGTCTCCCCTTTGCTGTCTTAGTGGACGGATGCGGGTTTCGACTCCCGGAGGCCGGAGTATGACGTGTGGTCCGGTTACACATAATGGCTGTTCCGGTCTTTGGTGTTGATTTAATTTGGATTACTAGTTGTTTTACTACGTGCCCTTATGGGTGAAGCATTTTTGAAGATTGAAGCAATGGTCAATAGGCCCCTGTTGCCTGACGACCATTAATTTACTACAAGTATACAAGTAAGTATGTTATTATTTATTTATTTATTTTTTCTTGGAGAAAAGAATATAAGTTTTTTACTTTGAAACCATTTAAATTTGTGAATTTGAAGTGGGAGAAGAATTCAGACAACATGATGTATATTAAATTAAATAAAAAGGGCTGAAAAATTAGCCTATTTATGTTTTAATATATGGTAATCTTTGGAAATATGCTCTGGTTCCTAAATTTTATTTTGCAAATTTGTGTTTATAGAAGTATTTAATAAATTTTTATGACGCCACCAACGACAAGAATTGTTATCAAATATGTTGTTTAGTTTGTTATCTTGATTAACACCTTCAGATTTAATTATATCATAGTCATAGTTTCTAGTATATAGGAACATAGGAAAATAGAGACAGTTAGAAGCCACAAGGGCCTATCAAGACTGTCCCAGTCCAAACAAATAATAATACAATAACAATAACAATACTAGTACATGCATAAAAGACTAGGTCTATCCCTTCCCTAGTTATCAGTTCATTCATGCAAAGATAAAAGCAAAACCAAGCCCAACTACACATGCAGGATTCAGTGAACCATCACCCACTACAAAAAAACTGCTATTAGGCTTAGTCATAGGTTGATCTGTTGATCTAAAAATTCATATATACCCGCCAATTTGGCTTAGTCAAGTTATATTATATAATACCTAAACCATCCATAAATCTATCTAGCCCCCTTTTAAACTTGACAAGAGAATCACAGTCAACAATCTCATCTGGAAAGTCATTCCAAAAATTAACAACCCTATTACTGAAAGAATATTTTCTTAGATCTAGATGGCATGGCTTCTTTTTAATTTTCTTATCATGTCCTCTAGTTACTCTTCCACGGTCCACTATAAAGTATTTTTCAATCTCTGTATTACTGTTAGATGCAAATATTTTGTAAACTTGTATCATATCCCCTCTGAGAAATCTCCTTTCAACTGAGAACATTCCTAACTCTTTCAACCTCTCTTCATAGCTCTTATTTTCAAAGCCAGAAATCATCCTTGTTGCTCGACGTTGTACTCTCTCCAGCATATCTATGTCTTTTCTTAAATGAGGAGCCCAAACCTGTGCACAATACTCTAATGCTGGCCTAACATAGCTATTATATAGCTTGCTTATAACCTCTTTGCTCTTGTAAACTACATTGCGATTAATTATACCTAACATCTTATTAGCTCTATTCCTTGCTTCCAAACATTGATCACCCACCTTCAGATTACTGCTAATAATCACACCTAAATCCTTTTCTTGGTCCACAGTCTCAAGCCACTCCCAATTCATTTCATAATTAAATCCTTCATTTGAGTAACCTACATGAAGAACTTTACATTTTTTACTATTAAAGTTCATTTGCCACCTCTCTGCCCAACTGAGAAGTCTATCCAGATCACCTTGAAGCTTTATGCATCCATCATTATTCCTTACTGAGGTAACCACTTTGGTATCATCAGCAAACTTAGAAACCTTGCATTTAAGACTTATGTCTAAATCATTTATATATATAAGGAACAAAAGTGGTCCCAGCACAGAACCCTGTGGGACCCCACTCTTCACCGTTTCCCATAATGACTTATTACCATTAAGTAATACACACTGCCTTCTGTTCTTTAACCACTCTTTAATCCAATTGTGTACCATTCCATCTATACCATACTGCGACAACTTTTGCATCAGCCTAACATGGGGTACCTTATCAAATACTTTGCTAAAGTCTAAATATATGACATCAACTGGATCACCCCTGTCTATACATTCAGTAATATATTCCATAAATTCTAGTAGATTTGTCTGACATGATCTACCCTTTCTAAAACCATGCTGGGAGTTATATAGTATCTTGTTATCATCTAAGTGCTTCTCTATATGACTTTTCAGTAACTTTTCTAAAATTTTCACAACCAAAGATGTTGAACTAACTGGCCAATAGTTCCCTAAATCTTCCTTACTACCTTTTTTAAAAATGGGCACCACATATGCCGTTTTCCAGTCCTCAGGTACCTCTCCAAAATCAATTGATCGCTTAAAAATTAAATACAGTGCCTTTGCAATACTGCTACTCCCCTCTTTTAGAATTCTACCATACACACCATCTGGACCCGCTGCCTTATTTTGGTCACTATGTTCTAGTAAAGATTTAATTTCATTTAACTCAATTTCAAATGCTGCACACCTATTCATTACATGTATACTAGAGCTATTAGTCTCTAAACTGCTATCCAACTTTTCCTCAGTAATCACGGGTGCAAAATAAGCATTGAAAATGTTAACCAATTCCTTATCTGAACTTACTAAATTTCATCAATTTTAATTGGGCCAATTTTCTTATCCTTGCTTTTAAATTTATAAAAGCTAAAAAACTTTTTCAAGTCTTTATTACTGTTCCTTGCCAAATTAATTTCTGCCATTCTCTTTGCTCTTCTTATTGATTGGTTAAGTTCATTCCTAATTCTCTTGTAATGCTCCAAATCTTCACCCCTGCTACTGCCTTTGAATATTTTAAAATATCTACGCTTTTCACTTATTTTCTCTTATCTCTCTACTCCACCAATTAGGTTTTCTATTTGCCACCCTAATGGATTTATCTTTAAAACACACAGACTGAATGGTAGCCAATATTTGCTTGAAGTATTCCCACATGATGAAACAATTTTGACCATTAAACTCCTTATCCCAGTCAATTTCATTGAGCATTGCTCGGAATTTGCTAAAATCTCCGTTTCTAAAATCTAATATCTTTTCCCTATTGACTTGCAATTTGGGCCCAGACCTCATATTCCAGTTAAATCTAATAATATAATGATCACTAGCTCCTAAAGTCTCCCCAACTTCGATATCATTCACCATATTTTCATCATTTGTTAATATTAAATCTAACAATGCTGCATGCCTTGTCGGTTCTTGGACCATCTGACTCAAAAAGTTGTATAGAATACAATTTACAAATACTGAACTTCTATTAACTATACTACTCAAAGTATTCCACTCAATGTCTGGAAAATTAAAATCACCCATAATGACTACCCCTTTTACATTATTTTCACACGCTACCTTGATTTCTTTCACCATTTCTTCATCTAATACTTGACTCTGATCAGGAGCTCTATAAAATGCTCCTATCCTGTATGATTTATTATACATAAGAATATCTACCCACAGAGATTCCACATCCTGGTTTGTTTTAATGTCAGCTATTAACACTGATTTGATATTGCTTTTAACATAGAGTATAGCATAGAGTTTAACATAGATATAGCATGAATGTATTGCCATAAACCTCATGTTTTAAAATAAAGAAATTTTTGGAGGGTTCTAAATCAATTTTTAAATGTACAGTCGTCAGCAGAAGTTCGTTCCTATTAGGCTGGAAATAAATATTTATATAAAATGGAGATCATTTCAGGTTCAGCCAATCACAGTTCAATTAAGCCCTGCTCAATGTTTTTATTTTCTTTTTATTCAAAATAGAGCTTTTATGAAATGATTTCCATTTTATATAAATATTTATTTCCAGCCTAATAGAAACGAACTTCTGTTGACGACTTTACTTTATATACAATGTTGAAATATAAACATGAATGTAACAAAAAAGTTTTGGTAATTGTTTAGTTTATATTATTGGGATATATTTTTCAATTGCTGTACTGTGACTGCTATACCAAAATAATTAAACTCAACTAGGTAAAACATTATAGCCTATTGAGTAAAACATAAAAAAACCAAAACAAACAAAAATAATTACTCTCCATTAACAAATAAGTTTTCCTAAATGTAAATTTGTTTTTATGTTTTTCCAAAAAAAAAAACAACTATTTAGATATTTTGCCTCTATAAGTGAAAGGCTT
Organism: Armadillidium nasatum; assembly: GCA_009176605.1. Classification (NCBI taxonomy): domain Eukaryota; kingdom Metazoa; phylum Arthropoda; class Malacostraca; order Isopoda; family Armadillidiidae; genus Armadillidium; species Armadillidium nasatum. The sequence continues at coordinate 24,705 of SEYY01017486.1, forward strand.
TAGTTTATCTTAAAAGGGTAATTCAATATCAAAATGGCCTTTTAATAAATCTTCTATTCAAATTCCCAGGAATGAAGCTCAGCTCCCAATACCTCAAACTAGAACCATTTAGCAAGGTCAAAAGTAAAGTAATTTATTAAATAGTACAAAGCCTAACAGCTCTAACCTATATCTAATAGTCAAATATTGAACTAAGAAAATTTATCCTAGGGCAGACTTTTTATAGTTTTAATTAGTTCTAACTATAGGTTCAGAGTCAAAACTTCCACTCCCAAATATTCAAATTAGAGAAACCC
>SEYY01017486.1:30000-34381 GCA_009176605.1 Armadillidium nasatum
GATTTTGAATAAAACACAAATTACTTAGGAATTTATTGTCATTTCTTTTTATTATGATAATATGGTATGGTTCAATTATGTATCGGAACAAAATATCGGCCAAATGGCCGCCGCGACCTCGGCGGCACACCTCCATCCGATGGTCCAAATTTTCGATGACGCTGAGGCATAATTGGGGTTCTATGCCGTTAATGTGCCGAATTATCTCATCCTTTAGCTCTTGAATTGTTGCTGGCTTATCGACGTACACCTTTTCTTTCAAATAACCCCAAAGAAAGAAGTCCAACGGTGTCAAATCACATGATCTTGGCGGCCAATTGACATCGCCACCACGTGAGATAACACGGCCATTGAATTTGTCGCGCAAAATAGCCATTGTTTCGTTAGCTGTGTGGCAAGTGGCACCGTCCTGTTGAAACCACATATCGTCCACATCCATACCTTCCAATTCGTGCCATAAAAAGTTCGTTATCATCTCACGATAGCGAACACCATTCACAGTAACTGCCTGACCGGCCTCATTTTGGAAAAATACGGCCCGATGATGCCGCCAGCCCATAAACCACACCAAACAGTCACTCTTTGTTGGTGCATTGGTTTTTCGACAATCACTCTTGGATTAGCATTCGCCAAATGCGGCAATTCTGCTTATTGACGAATTCACTGAGGTGAAAATGTGCCTCATCACTGAAGATGATTTTCCTCGAAAATTGATCATCCACTGTTGCCATTTCTTGCCACCATTCTGACCATTGACGACGTTTTGTATGGTCAAGAGGCTTTAGTTCTTGAGTCAATTGCACCTTGTAAGCGTTTAAATGCAAGTCTTTATGCATAATGTTCATCAACGACGAGCGTGAGAGGTGCAATTGTTGGGCACGACGACGAGTTGAAGTGGATGGCTCCTCAGCCACACTATCGCGAACAGCAGCAATATTTTCTGCAGTACGAGCTGTACGAGCATGCACTGGTCTTTTCAAATCTCCTACAGACCCGGTTTGCTCAAATTTTTTCACGATTTTTCCGACTGTACGCACATTTGGACGATTAAATTGACCAAAAAAATCACGAAGTGCACGATATGCATTTTGATTTGAACGCCCATTTTCATAATAAGCCTGAATAACTTTAACACGTTGCTCCATTGTGTATCTTTCCATGGTTCAAATTGAGTAAGTCTGAAATTGAAAAAGTCAAATGAAATGCAGTAAAAACTTGACGTTTAGGTGTGGTTCACATTCAACATCGGCCCATACAATTTACCACCCTTTATATATATATATATATATATATATATATATATATATATATATATATATATATATATATATATATATATATATATATATATATATATATATATATATATATATATATAGTACAAAAACAAGGGCCTAAAAGCAATTACAATGTTTCCCTACTACACCAACCACTTGCCACCTCCAGTCATAAACATAAATTATTTTTCTTACTGATCACTTCGACATGCTTCGTACTCAATTCTACTTACCCCTGATTATCTTATTTTATTATATGTTTCTAAACTCTGTACACTTTCCTATAGAGCAAAAAAAAATATACATCATCCTTATATTACTCACGTATGTTATTCTCGTTCTTCCCCCTGTTACCCAAAACATCCTAATGAAACATATGCACACAAATAACCCACGACTTCTGGAAATCAGAGCAAAGGAATAGACAGACTGTATGTATGGCCACATTCAGCTTAGGACATCATGTCACCTTCCAAGAATATAAACATTTTGTCCCAGGTACCCTTCTTCCACAAGGCCATGAGGCACTTTACTGTAAAAGTAACCGCCACTCGCTATGACATGCTTGGTAGTTTTAACTTCATGGTGTTTATAAAATCATGGAAATCTGGAATCTCTAAACCCAAACATCTTTTTTTGTGATATTCCTTTCCCATAAAAAAGTGGCAAAGTCCAGAAAGTAATATATATATATATATATATATATATATATATATATATATATATATATATATATATATATATATATATATATATATATATATATATATATATATATATTATATATATATATATATATATATATCCCCACACACACACACACACACGCACACAGATTTTGTGTTATGTTTAAGTTTAGTCTTTTCTTTCTTGTATATGTTACAGCTGGTATCGCTCTTTTGGCGTTTTCAAGTTCTATTACAATGGCTGTACCTTTTGCTCTTGGACATGTAATTGATGTTATATATACTGCAGATCCTGTTGAAATGAAGCAGAATTTAAAAAATGTCTGTTTGGGACTTGTTGGCCTTTTTGTCACAGGCGGACTTGCAAATTTTGGAAGAGTTTATTTAATGAATATTGCAGGTATCTTATATTTTAAATTACGTTAAATATTAAATTAGATAACGGAACTTAGTTGAGAAAAACAAGAAAAAAACGTACTTGGTATATAGAAAGTTTGTTTCCCATTTGTAGATTAAATTTTTGTTTGCGTCAAATTTTAAAAGGCATTGCAAATAAATTATATACTTTATTGACATAAGATTTATTTGTTTTTACTTGTATTTCTCTTTGTGTCTGGATTTTGCATTATATCCTTCCCAAAGACACGCCAGTGTAACATAAACATGACCCATTACTAAAATAATCTGCCATAAATAAACCAGTCTAATAAACAATTATTAGAACTCAGAAAGGCAGTAATAAGTATATCTTTCTTACTCTTACCATTGCGTTTATTCATATCAGAAAAGGTCATTTAATTATCGGAACTAATGTTTCTTAATAATGTATTATCTGTTATCATTAATTCATGATGAACATATGGAATTTTGGAAATATATATATAATTTTTATGTAATATTTGTTCTCTTTTTCGAAAACATTTTCTAGATTAATTAGTTTAGTTTCTCCTATTTTTTTTTCTTTTTGTTGTAACAAGTTTTTACTTGCTTTGAATGCATTATTATTATTATTATTATTATTATTTTTTTTTACATTTAGTATTTGTTATATATATGTTCATATCATATTGCAGCACATAGAATCACTCGCAATTTGCGATCATCTGTCTTCTCTTCAATCATAAAACAAGAAATTAGCTTTTTTGATATGAATCGAACTGGGGAGTTGATCAACCGACTTTCTGCAGATACATCAACCGTGTCTCAGTCCGTAACTTTGAATATCTCAGATGGGCTCAGGTCATTGGTCATGGTTATTGCTGGAGTTGGAATGATGGTGAGAAATTTTTATCTCTTTACTTATAACTAAATTATCATTAAGGAAAATTTATTTTAACTTTAAAAATTGTAAGGATAGTTATTTTGCGTCTCAAACTGCTCCAATTGTAATGCAAAAATTGTGCGCTAGTAAGGAGGGACAATATTGAAATTAAATTTCTTTTTGATGTCACAGCATTTGTTTTAATATACTGGATTTTAAATAGTTTATTTGGTGGTGTCGTTTTCTTCAAGAGGTTTATAAATTTTTTTTGAAATTTCATCTATTCTTTTAATTCAATTTAAAGATTTTATCTTTCATCTCTAGAATAATGTAAAAGTATAAACACAGAAGAATTGGTAATTAATTATGCACTTGTAATGAATTTTTTTTTCATTACTGCTTCTCTTTAAATAATAATAATAATTTTGCTATTTTATTTTTCAGTTTATATGTCAGCAGACTTAGCAGTTGTTGGAATAATTTTAATAATTTTGCTGTTTTATTTTTCAGTTTTATATGTCAGCAGACCTAGCAGTTGTTGGTCTAAGTATTGTTCCTCCTGTTGCTATTATGGCTATTTTTTATGGAAAATATCTCAAAAGAATTTCAAAAAATGTTCAGGTAACTTTAAAACTTTTGTTTCTTATGTACCAAAAATTTCCATAAAAATTTTTGAAAAACCAAAATAGGTTAAGTAGAATATAGGTATTAGTATAAACATTTTTAAAAAATGTTCTACGTCATTCTTAAGTTTTAATCTCCAATAATTATTGAGTTAAGAATTAGAACTATGATGTAGCCTAATTACAAGTTATTTATGTACATTTAAATGAAACTTTCAAAACTAGATCCTTTCTTTACTCTAATCTTATTACATTGCTTTAATAATTTCCTGACATTTAATGCTGTTTTTTTCTAGTACCCTTAAAATATCATTTGTTTAAGATAATGTTTGGTTTTTGTAGCAAATATTTTTTTCCATTTGTTTGCTGCACTTAATGATTTAACTTATAAGATTATATTGGATAATTTATGCAAAGTAAGAGCTTGGGCTCACAGGTGTAAAACATTTTAACAATTTATCATCATTTAAAAACAAGTTTAAAAATTTTGAAACTAATGTTGTAGTAATCTAATAATGTATTGAAAGTAGCCAG
>SEYY01017487.1:0-13308 GCA_009176605.1 Armadillidium nasatum
CCAAATGTGAGAACAGTACTCCATACAAGGGCGAATGAGACCCTTATATATCTGGAGTAACTGCTCAGAAGAAAAAAACTCTCGCAACCTGAACAGAACTCCCAGCTTCTTAGAGGCAGCTTTAGCAACCATTGTGATATGTGGTTTCCAAGACAGTTTGTTGTTTATGTTTAGACCAAGAATGTTAATGTTATTTACAGGTGAGACGGGAGAGCCATCGAAGAGGATAGGAAAGTTAGGAGGTGTTTTTGAGAGGGAGATGTAAAGAAGTTGAGTTTTTAAAGAGTTTAAATTTCACAAGGTCTATGTCCCCACCGGGAAATTCCATCCAGATCGGCAAGAATAGAATCGGAAAGTTGAAGACGAGAAGCAAGTCTAGAAGCAAAAGAGGGAGCAGATTTGAAATGAGTAGAAGAATGTAGAGTTGAATCATCAGCATAAGAGTGAACAGAGTTAGAAGTGCAGTGGAGAAGATCGTTAATGAAAAGTAAGAATAAGGTTGGAGATAAAACAGAACCCTGAGGAACACCACAGTTGACAGAAAAGGAGGAAGAGGTCGCTCCATCTACAACTGCCGAAATGGAACGATCTGAGAGAAAACTAGACAAGAGTAAGCAAAGAGAAGGAGGAAACCCAAAGGAAGGGAGCTTAGAGAGTAGCGACGCATGCCATACCCGGTCGAAAGCCTTGGATATGTCAAGCGCCACCACACAAGACTCCCCGAAATCCCTAAGGGCAGAAGACCGTAATCAGTAAGGTAGGAAAGTATTCACCAGTTGACCTCGAGACGAAAGCATACTGGTGATCAGAGAGAAGAGAATGAGACTCCAAATGATCCAGGAAATGAGAGTTGAGGAGAGTTTCAAAAATTTTAGATAGAACACAAGTGAGAGCTATAGGTCGATAGTTAGAAGGGTCAGAACGGCTACCTTTTTTCGGGATCGGCTGAACCAACGCACGCTTCCAGCATAGAGGAAAAGTATTAGTATTAAGGCATAGAGAGTAGAGCTGAACGAGGACAGGGGCCAACTCGGAAGCACACTCCCTCAGAACACGAGGGGAATGCCTCCGGGCCACTGGCCTCCTGACGTTCATAGATTTCAGGATCCCATGCACCCGATCATGTCTATATTATATATATATATATATATATATATATATATATATATATATATATATATATATATATATATATATATATATATATATATATATATATATAATATAGACAGAAAAAACAATAGGAAATAAAAACGAAACTTAATCAAAATTTGGAGCAAGACTTTCGAAGGGATAGCCACCCTTCCTCCTTCAGGCTCTAGTTTATTAAAAACTAGAGCCTGAAATAGGAAGGGTGGCTATCCCTTCGAAAGTCTTGCTCCAAATTTTAATTAAGTTTCGTTTTATATCCTGTGGGTTTTTTCTGTCTAAAGTTTTACACGGTTATAGTGTTTTATATGTCTTTGCATATATATATATATATATATATATATATATATATATATATATATAATATATATATATATATATATATATATATATATATATATATATATATATATATATATATATATATATATATATATATAATATAATATATATATATATATATATATATATATATATGTATATATATATATATATATATATATATATATATATATATATTATATATATATATATATATATATATATATATATATATATATATATATATATATATATATATATATATAATATATATATATATATATATATATATATATATATATATATATATATATATATATATATATAATATATATATATATATATATATATATATATATATATATATATTATATATATATATATATATTTATATATATATATTATATATATATATATATATATATATATATATATATATATATATATATATATATATATATATATATATATATATATATATATATATATATATATATATATATATATATATATATATATATATATATATATATATATATATATATATATATATATATATATATATATATATATATATATAATATATATATAAGTATGAAGAACTCGCTTTTGCCAATAGTTCACATAATGGAAGTAAGTTAAAAGAAAGGTCTTGGTTAATTTTATATCCACCAATCAACCTACTCACAAGACCCCATTTTGTATGATCGACCCATTGATCTTATCTTCATTTTTTATGAGCCAACAATCTCACTTTCATTTTCTATAATACATCCATCTCATTCCCATTTCCTATGACCAATCCATCTCATTACCATTTCCTATCACCCATCGATCTCTTCCCAGATACATATTTTCTCAAAAAAAAAAAAAAAAAACAGCAAAATATCACAAGTTGCAACTAGCTTAAATAAGTTTACGTGGTGCTATTCATAATTTAAAAATTCCAATCATTTAGTGATCCCCAGCCCTTGTTTCAAAGTCGCCACGGAGCACCTGTTTCAAATTGATTACGGAACACCTGTTTTAAAGTTATCACAAAGGATCTTTTTCAAAGTGACCACGGAGCACCTGTTTCAAAAGTGGTCACTGAGCACCTGGTTCATAGTGACCACAAAGCATTTGTTTCAAAGTGACCAAGGAGCACCTGTTTCAAAGTGATTAAGGAGTACCTGCTTTAAAGTGGTCACGGAGCACCTGTTTCAAAATGGACACCAAGCACCTGTTTCAAAATGACCATGGAGCACCTGTTTCAAAGTAGCTACGGTTACCTGTGTCAAAGTGACCACGTAGCACCTGTTTCAAAGTGATCAAGGAGCACCTGTTTCAGAGAGACCACGGAGCACCTGTTTCAAAGTGATCACGGAGCACCTATTTCAGAGAGACCACGGAGCACCTGTTTCAAAGTAACAACGGAGTACCTGTTTTAAAGTTGTCACGAAGGACCTGTTTAAAAATAATATTTCAGATAGTAATAGTGACTGCGAAGTTCGCTTGCATCATTCTAAATGTGCAAATGTTGGTCCAAATGTGCTGCACCTATTTTAAAGATTTAATTTCTGAAATAGAAAATAGAAAATAGAAAATTTTCTTTATTGAAACTTTGATCTTGATGAATCTAATTTGATGTAACATCAGAAGACGATCTAGGAATTATTATTACTATTTATTTTTGTTTTCATTGTCAAAAAAATCATTAGTACGTTCTTTGATCATACAATTAATCTTTTATCTGAAAAGTATTTATAAATTTAAGTATTTGGCATGTTTTTCCTTTTTTTTAATTTTAGCATTTTTAGCATTTTTTTTACAAAAATTTAGCATTATTATATGTAAAAAAGGCTTGACATCATTAACCTCGGATAAGCCATATAGTTCTTAGGTTGAATTTCAGAGTAATAATAATAAAAATAATAATAATAATAATAATAATAATAATAATAATAATAATAATAATAATAATAATAATAATAATAATAATAATAATAATAATAATAATAATAATTATAATAATAATAATTATAATATCAATAAAAATAAATAATATAATAATAATAATAATAATAATAATAATAATATAATAATAATAATAATAATAATAATAATAATAATAATAATAATAATAATAATAATAATAATAATAATAATAATAAAAATAATAATAATAATTTCTCTATTACTCCTATTTCTTATTCCGGAAAAGAGAATTGAAAAGAAGAAGAGATTTAGATTTTTCCAGCACTTCCTCGAGCACCCACTCTTGCACCTCCACATATACTTCCTTGTGCACCTCTTCGTGTAGCGCCTCTTGCATCCTATTAGTCCTGCAGCTCCTCGTGCATCTAGTCATGAATCTCCTCGAGCACCTCCTCACTAATCTCGTACACTTCCTCGCGCATCTCCTCGTACAACTTCTCGTGCTCCTCCTAGCGCATCTAATCTTCCAACTCCTCGTACACCTCAACGGGTACCTTCTCATGCATCAATAGCACAAATTTAATTAATGTTCGAAGAAGTGCAATATTTTATATATCTTGAACAATAAACTCATTGAGGTTAAATTAAAAATCTTTGAATAATAAAACATTTAATAAACAATAAAAATCATAACTGGATATTGTATCAATATAATGTAAAATGTGAAAAGAAAATCAATTTTTAATACAAATAACACACTTTAACTGCAATCAGAAAAACTCAGAAAAAAACTATATATATATATATATATATATATATATATATATATATATATATATATATATATATATATATATATATATATATATATATATATATAATATATATATATATATATATATATATATATATATATATATATATATATATATATATATATATATATATATATATATATATATATATATATATATATATATATATATATATATATATATATATATATATATATATATATATATATATATATATATATATATATATATATATATATATATATATATATATATATATATATATATATATATATATATATATATATATATATATATATATATATATATATATATATATATATATATATATATATATATATATATATATATATATATATATATATATATATATATATATATATATATATTATATATATATATATATATATATATATATATATATATATATATATATATATATATATATATATATATACTATATATATATATATATATATATATATATATATATATATATATATATATATATATATATATATATATATATATATATATATATATATATATATATATATATATATATATATATATATATATATATATATATGTAAGTTCATTGTTATTATTAATATTTTTAAAAACTAATGAAATTACTTTGGGTTAATGAAAAATCAATGTAAAACATTACTTTTACAAACCACAAAAATCAATTCATCTCTAAACAATTCATCTCTTTTATTAAGCTCCATCATTCGAATGATCCCAAGCAAAAGAATGGATATTCATCTGTACAAGGAACCTGTTTTGAAGAATTTGTTAAGATCACTTGGTCTTTTCCATCTGTTTCTATACCATAGACATAGCATTGATTTCTCTCAAAATTAAATATGTAACCCCCACCCCAAAAACTTTCATTGGAATGTGTTCCCGATGCAGGAAGTGCAACACTCATACCTGGGCATAATATTATATATATATATATATATATATATATATATATATATATATATATATATATATATATATATATATATATATATATATATATATATATATATATATATATATATATATATATATATATATATATATATATATATATATATATATATATATATATATATATATATATATATATATATATATATATATATATATATATATATATATATAATATATATATATATATATATATAATATATTAATTTTATATATATATATATATATATATATATATATATATATATATATATATATATATATATATATATATATATATATATATATATATATATATATATATATATATATATATATACAGTGCTGTGCAAATTAGTTCGGACAGTATTAAATTTTACAACTTTTTTGCAATTCTACAAAAGATTATATTTTTTTAAAGATATAAGAGTGTTCTGGTGATATCTGGGAACTGTTCTGGTGGTATATGGCAATTAATTATTCTGGTGGTATTGTGTTGTAAACACATTCTAGCAAACACGTCCATGTTACTGCAGAGCTTGTGAAGAAAGGTTGTTGCTGTGAGCGTTGTCAGTTTTATTTGGTTTTCATGATGGATATCACTCCGAAGAAGCGTGCAAGTATTGTAGCTCTTAGAAAGCATAGTGGTCTTAGCATCAGACAGATTTCTGAGAAAATGAAGGTGGCTAAATCAACCGTTGGCGATATCCTGAAAAGAAATGAAGACATTGGTGAACCTTCAACACTTCGACGAGGAAGATGTGGAAGAAAACGCAAGACAACACCTCACGATGACAAGATTATCATCAGAAATAGTGTAAAGGATCCTAAGAAAACAAGTGCAGACCTTCGCAGAGATCTGTCTTCAGCAGGCGTAAATGTTTCTTCTTCAACTGTCCAAAGAAGGCTTCTTCAGGTTGGCAGACTTGCCAGAAAACCGCAAAAGAAACAGTTATTGACATCTGTTATGAAGAAAAAACGTCTTCTTTGGGCACGTAAGTATGCTGGATGGACAGCTGACGACTGGAGGAAAGTAATCTTTTCAGCTAAATCGATTTTGAAGTACATGATTACAGGTCACAGGTCGTGAGATGAAGCAAAGGTGAACGACTTCTGTCAGGACATTTTCAACAAGCGCCCCAAAATCCACCTAAGGAGATGTTTTGAGGTAGTTTTAGTGCTAAAGTTACAGGGCAGCTTATTAATGTTGAGGGCATGATGAACAGTGATAAATACAAGGCAATTTTCCAGACTCACTTGCTTGCTATGCTGAGAAGGGATTATCCTGATGGAGATGGCATTTTTCAGCAGGATCTTGCTCCATGCCATACTTCAAGCAAAATGCTCTCATTCTTTAGTGAAAGCGGACTAACGGTTTTAGACTGGCCTAGAAATTCTCCTGACATAAATCCATAGAAAATCTACTGGCTATAATCATACGTAGGCTCCAGAAAGAGGACTGCTCGACAATGCAAAAGCTGATTTGTGCTGTTATTAACGTCTGGTACCATGATGATGAAATGTCAAAAATATGTTCAACTTTGGTTGAATCTATGAAAAATTGAGTGCAAATGCTTGTAAAAGCGAGAGGAGGTCATACTTCCAATTAAATATATCAACTCTTATACCCTCGACATGTTTTTTAAAAATAAACTTCAATATAGCAAATGATTGTTTTATTTCACCACTGTCCGAATTAATTTGCACAGCACTTATATATATATATATATATATATATATATATATATATATATATATATATATATATATATATATATATATATATATATATATATATATATATAATATATATATATTATTTATTTTTTTCATGTCTCCTGCGGTGGGCAAAGGCCAGAGGCCTACCAAATTCCACCGGAGTTGGGAAAGATCTGTTATCATTGTCGATGGTGACCAACGACAACAGACACACGGCGTTTGAAAGTATGCAAGTCAAGGGAAGTTGAGAAAATAGATGAAGGAAGTGTGTTCCAGACTTTACCAGTAGAGTATATGTAAGACTGAGCATAGCGGTTAAGTCTGGGGTCGGAATGTTGGACAGAGAAATGATGAGAATATGTAGAAAGGCGTGTCGCACGAGCTCTTCTCAATGGAGGAGGTATACGACGAAAGAGTTCAGAAGAGCAGTGTCCGTTGTAATAGCGATAGTAAAGAGAGAGTGACGCAACAATTCGACGGGCAGAAAGAGATTGAAGAGAGTTAGTAAGAGCAGGAGAGTTGATGAGACGAAATGCCCTTGACTAGGGACCGACCGGGGCTGGAATTTGGCCAGGGCCGGAGCCGGGGCTGGGGCCGGGGCCGGGGTTATGGCCGAGGTTTCCTAAAATTTGTAAAAAGGTCAAAAGCACTGAAACTTTAGGTTAAGAAAATTAGATATAAGGTTTATTTAATTGTAAGGAAGGAGTAGAATAGGCAACATTCACTTAAATTAATGATTATATGAATTTTCTCTAAAAAAAAAATCAGAAAATTACAGTTTTGTATATTTAATATTAAAAATAAGTACAAAAATTAAAAAAAAAATTATTCTAATTCATAATAGTGATTTAACACGTTTACCTAGGTAAGACCCAAAGGTAAAGTTTGAAAAAATGTAAGATATAAAATTATCAATTTAACCTGTATTTATACATATCATTGTTATTTTATTGCTGTTTATCAAACTTGTATCATTTAGCTGCAATATTTAAAAATTATTATTTTGTTTATACTTTCAGTCAATATGGCTAAAAGATTAGCTTTTGCAGTATTTGAATACTTTACAATGTTTCAGGATAGGCTCGAAATAGCTAAATGTAACATCTGCAGTCAGAAAATTAGAAGAGAACCCCCGGGTGCTACAAGTAAAAAAAATTTCAACCAAATCTTTTTGGAGTATCTAAAATCAAAACACAAAGATGAACATTCACTAACAGAAATGGAGCGGTCAAAAGAAACAGAAAAGAAAAAAATCTTAATTTTCTTATATTTTGTTTGAAATTTTTTTTTTATTGTTTGACTGATTGAGCTGAAATTTTCAAAGTATGTGAAATTTTTCACGAAGTTCTGAGGTGATTTCGAGCATTTTATTTGAAACTATAACGGTTTGAAACTTATTTGGACCCAAAGTTGAAAAAAATGAATAACTGGGTCAAACCACTGGTCCACATGAGCTGAAAATTTAACTGAATACCTTTGCCCCAATTTCTTGCATTGGTGGGAATAGATTTTTGATATCACGTCTAGAAAAAAGTTATAAGCACTTGAAAAAAAATTTACCAAAATCGTACCATTCTGGAGGAAAAAATTATTTTAAAAAAAACGCTAGCTACTATTTTTTTTATTTGTAAATATTGTTTAGAAGAGGAACAGGGCAACAATTTTTATTTAGTGCATTTTTAAATGCCCTTTGTTTGAAGCGAGATATAGCCTCTCAAACTTTGGGAATTTTTGAAATTTGGTCAAAAATTGACCTTTTTGAAGGCTATATCTCAAAACCAACGAATCTCATCGAATAAAGTACATAGAGGGATTTGTAGCCCCACCCCTCCTCTATACAAATCAAAAATAGGAAATGTTATAGTTGTATTTTTTTAAAAAAGATTTTGTCTGAAAAGGTGGATTTTTTTAGTTCAAAAAAATTTTTTTTTTGTAGTTGGTCAGTTTTTGGCTTATAACATTTTTTTCTATAACTCTGGAAACAAAAGTCTATTAAGGGGACTCTTACATTTCACAGCTTTTTTTTATTTTTTAATCGATTTGGCTGAAATTTTCAGTATATATAGTTTTTTCCCTACGAAAATGGTCAATTTTTAGTGTTTTTATGAGTCTATAACGGTTTCATAGGTATTAGTGGTCATTTTTTTCAACAAAAAAAAGAAAAAACGAATTAGATCTAAAAAAATATTTTTCCACGTGAGATGAAAATTGGCCTAAACAATCTTAGCCCCAATCTCTTTAATCAGGCGCAATCGATTTTTTGATATCACGTCCAAAAAAAAAGATATATTTAGTCGAATTTTTTTTTGAAATTTTTTTTACCCTTTCGGAGAAAAAAATTATTTAAAAAAAATCCTATTCAGGTATTTTGATTAAATTTGGGTATTGTTTAGAGAAGAGAAAGGTCTACAACATTTATTTAGAGCATTATTAAATGCTAATTGTTTGAAGGAAGGTATAGCCTCTCAAACTTTTGAAATTTTTGAAAATTTCCTAAAAATGGACCTTTTTTGAGAGATCATATCTCGGAACAAACAAATCAGATCGAACAAAGTATAAAGAAGAATTTGTAGCGCCAACACTCTTCTATAAGTATGCCAAAATTTATTTACGTAGTAATTATACTTTTTTTTTTTTAAATATTTTTCCTCGAAAATTTGAATTTTTTTTTTTCCAAAAAATAATTTCTTTCGACAGTGAGTCAGTCTTGGACTAATACTGTTTTTTGTGTAACTCTGGGAGCAAAATTCTATCAAAAGTTTTTGTAGCCAATAGAATAAGGAATATATGTTCCAAATTTCAGACCAAAAAAATTTTTTATGTGGCATCACCGTAGATTTAAATTTTGAAAAACATTCCCATATAAATGCTAAACATTAAATCTCTCGTAAAAACGTTAGGAATCGACTATTTTCGTCGGGAAAAAAGCCATATATACTGAAATTTTCAGGAGAATCGAATGAAAATTTATTTTTTTTTAAATGTAAGCCTCCCCTTAAAAGCTTTTGTAGCCCATATAATTTTAAATAAGTATTCCAGCTTTCAGCTCATTCTAAAAAGTGGTTTGGCACCGCCATTCTATTGAAAAAGGGTAAAATTTCCACAAAAAAAAAATCTTTTTTAACCTTAATAGACTCGGAAAAACGCTAGAAATGGACTTTTCTTACCGGTAAAAAATCCAAATACACTGAAAGTTTCAGCAGAATCGGCTGAAAATTAAAAAAAAAATTTTTTGTTTTGTATAATTTGCCATTTTAACCCCGGCCGGGAACCCCGGTTTTCCCTGATTTTTAGCCGGGGCCGGGGCCGTGGCCCCGGTCGGTTCATACCCTTGACTACACCTTCTCTAAGAGAGTTGTATGTGTGGAATAACCCCAGATGAGCGAAGCATACTCCATACAAGGGCGAACAACAACCCTATACAGAGCAAGCAACTGAGGTGGCGTGAAGTAATTCTGAAGGCGCCTCAGAATACCCAACCTTTTAGAAGCTTGTTTGGAAAGAGAAGTAATGTGATCTTTTCAGGAAAGATCTCTAGAAAAAGAAACAACAAGAATATTAAGAACAGATGGTTTGATTTGTGTGTTTTCGAAGAAGATATCATAGTTGTGTGGAAGATTGTCTCGAATAGAGAGATGAAGGAATTGAGTTTTTGAGGCAATGAAAACAACCATGTTTTCTCTGCTCCAATTTGAAATATGAGAAAGATCAGAGGTTAGTTGCTCCAAGGCTAACCTTCTTGAGTCTATATATATATATATATATATATATATATATATATATATATATATATATATATATATATATATATATATATATATATATATATATATATATATATATATATATATATATATATATATATATATATATATATATATATATATATATATATATATATATATATATATATATATATATATATATATATATATATATATATATATATATATATATATATATATATATATATATATATATATATATATATATATATATATATATATATATATATATATATATATATATATATATATATATATATATATATATAATATATATATATATATATATATATATATATATATATATATATATATATATATATATATATATATATATATATATATATATATATATATATATATATATATATATATAATATATATATATATATATTATATATATATATATATATATATATATATATATATATATATATATATATATATATATATATATATATATATATATATATATATATATATATTTATATATATATATTATATATATATATATATATATATATATATATATATATATATATATATATATATATATATATATATATATATATATATATATATATATATATATATTATATATATATATATATATATATATATATATATATATATATATATATATATATATATATATATATATATATATATATATATATATATATATATATATATATATATATATATATATATATATATATATTATATATATATATATATATATATATATATATATATATATATATATATATATATATATATATATCAGAGGTGGGCATAAGCACAAATAAGAGCGCAAAACCCAAAAGCGCAAATTTGCCCTTTAAATTAATCATTAGCGCTTTTGCGTTTGCGCTAAATTTCGAAAATATGCGCTTATGCATTTTGCGCTCAACAACTTTTTTAAGAGCTTAAAAGCGCAAATCTGCGCTAAATCTAAATAATTTGCGCTATTGCGCAAGTTTTTTGAAAATAAGGCTTATCAATTTGCGCTTTGTCATTTTTGTTAATTAAAAATTAATTTTGGGTTTATATTTCAGTTCCTTTATTATTTAATCTTCCAAATTTTATTACTTTTATGAGGTGCAATGTAATTAAAAGTTAAAACTTAAACTAGATACCGATATATAAAAAATATTGATTTGTCGATAGCTGATGTTTTAAAAAATTTTCAAATTACCCTCGATATTATCGGTTCGATATATATATATATATATATATATATATATATATATATATATATTTATATATATATATATATATATAATATATATATATATATATATATATATATATATATATATATATATATATATATATATATATATATATATATATATATATATATATATATATATATATATATATATATATATATATATATATATATATATATATATTATATATATATATAAAGTAAACACTAATCATGGCCCTGAATTAGCAGTGGAGTTGATTTTACAGAGGGAATAAAACTTCGAATAAAGTAGAAAATCTTCGTATATAAACTTAAACATTTCGAAATTAAAATTTAATTCAAGATTTAACCTTAACAACAAAACTAATATTGTCCTGTAATATATAGGATACTTTCACTTCTTTTTATAAGTATCCAACTTGAAAAGTAAAATACGAAATAAGTATATTATATGTTTTTCCCCCATAATATGCTTAAACCTCTACTTCTTCTCTTATATGATCTGACCTCCTTCTTTCTTCCTCCTGGGTAAAACAAAATGTCCCCATCAAGTAATTTTAACACGCCTGAAAAAGTAGACACATTTTCTTAAATTTTATTTTATAAAATAAGAAAACTGCTGAAAATATTTAGAATTAAAAAAAAAAAAAAAAAAAAAAAAAAAAAAATCGTTGATTCGACATTAAGGATAAAATACCGATATATTGACTGAAAAATACCATCAATATTTTTTCGATACTATTGAAAAAAATATCAATATCGATATAATTTATATCCATCAACAATTTCGCATTCAGCATAAGGCCAGTAAAAATCAATATGAAATAACGCAATACTGAAAAAATGTATATCTAAAAACTAATAAAGAAACTAATAAATTATAAAATTTCATCTTCAGGTTGCCTGCATTACAACAGATAACGGTGCAAATTTCTGTGCAGCCTTTCGGGTGGATGCTCATGCAGAAACGGGTGACGAAGAAGAAAGTACCGATTGTATACAGGTACCGTTTCCACAGATAATGATTACTCCTAAAGACCCAGAGGTTCTAATAACAAATCCTTTTCAGCTAGAAAATCTGCTTGAACAACATGATGCCCTTAGCCTATTTAAACATCATCGTTGAATTTCACTGACATTAAACATCTTGGATACTAGGATGTTTCGAAAGTTCCTCGCTGGTCCTCTGGTGCCAAGGATCCATTTAATATGACACTGGCCAGCGCACAGGCATTGTGGTATGGCCAAAATAGAAAAACTAAAAGTGCTTCGAGAATCAAGAGGGAGTTGGGAACAAAGCTTAAAACACCAAGTATTACTCACTGGAACTCCCAATAAGTTTCTAGCATGACATAAATCAACAACATTTGTATGGAATAAAAGACTTGTCTTCCAGTATTTAATAAAACTGATAAAGAGGTAATAG
>SEYY01017488.1:0-15922 GCA_009176605.1 Armadillidium nasatum
ATAGCTGCGTTCAGAAACCGAGCAAAAGCGAGCGGATCGCTGGCTTTCTGGCTGATTTCCGTTTTTTCTTAACCATCTGTGAGTGTGACGTCATAGTTCGGTGCTGACGACACATAAAAATTTCAAAAAATAGAGCCATCTTTCCGCTCGTTCAAGGACTATGGGGTACAAGCGCTCGTTCTTGCTTAAATGGCTTTTATGGCGTTTATGTAAACAATAGAACTGGCGTACGCCATATTCCATGTAGAAATAATTAGGTTTTAATTCTGTTTTCCTGCCCGTTTTTAATTTTTTTATGTGTAATATGTATTAAATAGGCTAAATAAATGTGTAATTAATGTATTGTCAAAGTAATTATGAACTGAAAATCCATTGAAAGGCGAGAAAACCATTTTGAAATTGCCCTAGGTTTAGGCCCTAGGGAACATTCGAAGAGAAGTGACTTGTGTTAAATTCTGGTTTAAATTCCCATAATTAAAACGTTTAAATACCCTTTTTGTGTAAAGGATTATTAGAAAACCCAAGAACAACCATGTTAAGTGAAATACGTCAGATTGACTAAATCTGTTGAAATGACATGAGGTATAAATTGCAGAGTTGTTAAATTATTAAAATCTATTATGTGAATTTACAGTAGATTTTGAATATTTAAAAGCACATTTATCATACCCATATTAACCCCTATAGCATATCCTTTATTATGTAAATTTATATTACTTTTATATTTAAGATTAACCTTGTAATCTATCTTATTAAAAGAATATATGGAAATTTTAATATGGTTTAGCCCAATAATATATATATATATATATATATATATATATATATATATATATATATATATATATATATATATATATATATATATATATATATATATATATATATATATATATATATACAAATTTCCTTAGATAATTTTGTTGAAGTAAGAGTTAGCTTTTTTTTTAAGCTATATATATATATATATATATATATATATATATATATATATATATATATATATATATATATATATATATATATATATATATATATATATATATATATATATATATATATATATATATATATATATATATATATATATATACTGCAAATATCAAAACCATGAAAATTAAAAATTTCCCATAACGAGTAATATTCTAATACTGTAGTACTAATATTATTGTTATTAAATTATAGCATTATTATTTACCTTTTTTTTTTAACTGATATTTTCAGGATATGTTGAGTGCCAGTACTATACCTATACTACAAAATACTGATACTATATTTAAATTTATCCCTAGATAGTTTTTGGTTACTTTTTTTTTTTTTATAAAATATTTTTATAACCGAATGATTTTGGTATTATGCATAAGAAATTTAAAAAAAAAAAAATTCTGTGCATAGCAACAGAATTGTTTGGTATATAAAAAAAAATTGTTTTAAATAAAAAATATATATCTCGCCCAACTATACACCCTCTGAAAATTTTATGAACTTTGGTTGAAAAGAAAATTTTGATTTTTCCGATTATGAATATTCATAGGCATATAAAATTTTTGAGTAGATTACAAAAAATTCAGTTATAAAAACATGAATATCAATGATTTAACAAAATTCAGGTAAATTATAAAATCAAAAAGGGAATGTGCTGAAATTTTTGTACAAAATTTGCTCCCATGTATGTCATTAATTTTTTTTTAAAAGTTTCAGTCAAAATGGTTTTTTTTTTTTTCTTAACATTTTGTTTTTGATAGTCTATTATTATAGTCTACTTAGATAGTCTATTATTATAGACTATTTTGTATTAGATATTCTACAATAATATTATTACCCATTTATATTTATAAAAAGCACTACAGAATAGCCATTTTTAAATAACATTGAATTATTAGTTTTACCCTGTGCAAGTGGTTAGTTTTACCCCAATTGATTTTTTTTATCATCCTCAATTATTAATTTTTTTAAAATTATTTATTTTCATATTTCTGTATACTTTTTATACAAAATATTCAAGAAGGCTCATATTTCTCAAAAAGATTATACATACAGTATATCAACTAATCCTGATTTTTCACACATTTCGAAAGTTGAGGTTTTTGAAATTTTTATTAGTTTTACTTCTTTTTACAGTTTATATATATATATATATATATATATATATATATATATATATATATATATATATATATATATATATATATATATATATATATATATATATATATATATATATATATATATATATATCAACACAGTTTTAGAAAGGTAGAACTTCTCAGATGAATCTTTTAAAATTTACAGAATAGCTATATTACTGATTATGTTGACAAAGAGGAGATGCTATAAAGTTTCAGTTGTTAGTCTGATGAACAGATTTTCATAATATGGTACAGGTGGAGTGGTTTCTAACTAGATTAAAAAAATTGGGTGAATAACAGAAGACAGAATATAGTATTTGAAGGTTGTAAATCAATTATGATACTTTGTAAATAATGTTCTTTGAGTTCTGTACAAGACTTCTATTTTAGTGGATAGAACTTAATGTTAAGGTTCTAATTTTGCTGATGATGGCTAATCAGATATGTATTTCTGTTTTTATTTTGTATTTCAGTTTGTTGTGATTCTTCCTTAATTACGAGTTTAAAATAAAAAAAAAAAAAGTAAAATTAAAAGCATAATTAATCTTCTTGGAAGTTTGATTTTGGATTGTATTACATGTGTTGTAACCTCTTCTTAACTTAAATTGCATATGTTAAGGACTTGGATATTAGTTGTAGTGTTTAATAAATGAAATGAGGGTGTGATATGAGCATTACAGCATTTTTTTTTTAGTATTATTTTTTTTTCTATTTTATCATTCTTCAAATAATTATAAAGCTCTCTGAATTGTCTCAACATCCACCTGAAGATTTGGATTTAAGAGCAGAAGTGCCTAGATAATTGTATAATATATTTGTATCAATGAAGGAAGTATCATAGAAAGATTAATACTTCCATATTCCATTTCAGCATTTAGTTAATCTATTTTATTTACAGCTACAAATTAATAAAATTTTCCTTTGTGATTTAAAAATTTTAAAAATTATTATTGTTACTATTATTATTTATTTAACATGACATGTCAAAAAAAAAAAAAAAAAAAAAAAAATTTGAATACAGTAATATATAGTTTATTATGAGATTAGCAAGAACTTGAACTTTTTGAAGTTGACTCAAATTCAACTTTTATATATATATATATATATATATATATATATATATATATATATATATATATATATATATATATATATATATATATATATATATATATATATATATATATATATATATATATATATATATATATATATATATATATATATATATATACAGTTTTATTAACTTTTCTTTATTTATATAAAATGCTTTGGTGAAAATTGTTGAAGGAAATAATGACTGAAAAGACAACTCTTTAAATGGATTAAGAAGATTTTACAAAAAAAAAAAATAAGATGCAGGTTTGTATTTTAAATTCAATTTTAGTCATATCATTTTCTTGTAAAATGAATATTTTATATATACTAATATTGTATAGCAAAAGGTCATATATATATATATATATATATATATATATATATATATATATATATATATATATATATATATATATATATATATATATATATATATATATATATATATATATATATATATATATATATATATATATATATATATATATATATATATGGGATGGAGTAATACCAAAATTTTAACCAATACCAATAATTTTAAGCCACCCAATGCGAGAAGTCAATTCCCTCGAGCAACTGCCGTTGTAGTACCTGTAGAAAAGAGATAGTGCACCACCGTCGCGTTGCAGAGACATAGGGTCTTAGACTCAACCTTATCTAAAAGAAAGGTGGTACCGGAGCCTACCAAATGTAAGAACAGTAATCCATACAAGGGGGGATAAGACCATTATATAATTGGAGCAAATGTTTGGAAGAAAAAAATCCTGCAACCTGAACAGTATTCTCGGCTTCTTTGAAGCTGCCTTAGCAACCATTGTGATATGAGGTTTCCAAGAAATTTTATTGTTTATGTTCTGACCAAGAATGTTAATGTTGTTACAGGTGAGACGAGGGAGCCGTTGAAGGAGATTGGAAAGTTGGGAGGTGGTTTTGAGAAAGAGGTGTTAAGAAGGTGAGTTTTTAAAGAATTAAATTTCACAAGGTTGAGGCGATCCATCGGGAAATCCCGTTAAGATCGGCAAGAATAGAGTGAGAAAGTTGAAGAGAATCAACTCTAGAAGCAAAAGAGGGAGCAGATTTGAAATGAGTAAAAATGAAGAGTTTAGTTATCTGCGTATGAATGAAGAGAGTTGAAGTTTAGCTGAGAAGATCGTTGATGAAAAGTATGAATAATGTTGGAGATACGAGTATATAGCATTAATCCCCATATTTATTTTGATCAATTTTCTTATTTCATTGATTTAGCTGATTATTAACTTCATAATTTTCAAATCCTTTGCAATATTTTCTATATTTTGACTACGTAATTTTGTTCCTTTATCAACAGAGAAAGCATATGAACCAGTGATTTTTGATGCACATCAGAGCTTAATTAAGGACATTTTCAAAAATTCAATGGATTCTTTTCAATAATTTCCAAGAAGTATTCAAGATTTGAGAAGAACCTTAACGAAGAAATTATTTTTATTTTTATTATT
Source organism: Armadillidium nasatum (assembly GCA_009176605.1). NCBI lineage: Eukaryota > Metazoa > Arthropoda > Malacostraca > Isopoda > Armadillidiidae > Armadillidium > Armadillidium nasatum. The sequence continues at coordinate 4,706 of SEYY01017488.1, forward strand.
ATTATTAGTGGTAGTAGTAGTATAGACAAAAGAAATGATACTTAAATTATTTCCTTATTGATTTTTGCGTTTTGTTTATTAGTCAAATTTTTAATTTAATTATATGGTAAAAAATTGTTTTTATTTTTATAAATATCCTACAAAGTGTATTATCAATTTTGGACAATTTAGACTTCTTTATAAACAATTGCAATGTTCTTTGACAGGTTTTCAGTTATAAATCAAACAATTTAAACAATAATCTAACAATATATATTCATGCATAATAATTAACTTTTGAAGCATGTTGACTCTGCTCACTTTTTTAAAATGGATTTTCAAAATGCAAAATGTTTTAGGTTTCTGAAAAGAAAATATTAACTAATTTTACGGCATCATCAATTGCTATTTTATTTTATTTTTTAACATCTTAAACATTCATTTCGATCTCCATACATTTTCAGTTCAAATAAACATCTCCAACATTTAGATTAAAATTTTCTCCATTTACAGATTTGAAAATGTAGGATATTTATGAAATATTCTACATTTTACATAGTATATATTTCAGTCATTTAAAAACTTGTCTATTATAACTTGCTGTATTATTTTTCAAAGGAAAAAAAATTAAAATTAATGATTCATAATGCTGTTGAACCCAATATTGAATGTCTTGAAAAATGAGACCGTTAAGATTTTTTTTTTTTTTTTTTTTTTTGAAAAACTTTTAAATTGTTTTAAAAAATTTTATAAAGTAAATCATTGGGTACATGAACATAAATGATGATAAATGATTAAAACGTCTCTGCGTTTTTCTTTTCTTCTTTGAGATGGTGATTACATTAATGAAATTGATTACAAATGACTAAAAAAAAAGTGCTAATTTATGTGAAGTACGAATGTAATGGTAAGATAGGAAAGAATATCACCAGTAGACCTCGGGCGACGAAAGCCATACTGGTGATCTGAGAGAAGGGAGTGAGATTCCAAATGGTCAAGGAAATGAGAGTTTAGGATAGTTTCAAAGACTTTAGATAGAATACAAGTAGGAGCGATAGTTAGAAGGTTCAGAGGGGCTTCCTTTTTTTCGGGATAGGTTGGACATATGCACGCTTCTAGCACAGAGGAAAAGTATTAGTATTAAGGCATAGAGAGTAGAATTGAACGTGGACAGGCGCCAGCTTGGAAGCACAATCCCTCAAAACACGAGGAGGAATGCCATCCAGGCCACTTCCCTTCCTTATGTTCATAAATTTCAGGATCCCATGCACCTGATCATATGAGATCACGAGTAAAGACAAGGGACACCTGAGAGAAGAATTAGTAGGAGGAGGGATGCCGGAATCATCCAGGGTAGAATTAGATGAAAAAAGGAAGCCGAAGAGATTGGCCTTTTCACTAAAATGAGTGTAAGAAATAAAAATAATGAATAATAGAATTATCTGGTGTTCATAGATAGCACTGAAAAATGGTAAAATAATACTCGTTCAAGGAAATCTAATATTTATTTTCACATATTTTATATTTATACTAAAATATTTTCATACGTAAATTATATATCCCTTGAAGGGCATGAAAGTCTCTCTCTCTCTCTCTCTCTCTCTCTCTCTCTCTCTCTCTCTCTCTCTCTCTCTCTCTCTCTCTCTCTCTCTCTCTCTCTCTCTCTCTCTCTCTCTCTCTCTCTCTCTCTCTCTCTCTCTCTCTCTCTCTCTCTCTCTCTCTCTCTCTCTCTCTCTCTCTCTCTCTCTCTCTCTCTCTCTCTCTCTCTCTCTCTCTCTCTCTCTCTCTCTCTCTCTCTCTCTCTCTCTCTCTCTCTCTCTCTCTCTCTCTCTCTCTCTCTCTCTCTCTCTCTCTCTCTCTCTCTCTCTCTCTCTCTCTCTCTCTCTCTCTCTCTCTCTCTCTCTCTCTCTCTCTCTCTCTCTCTCTCTCTCTCTCTCTCTCTCTCTCTCTCTCTCTCTCTCTCTCTCTCTCTCTCTCTCTCTATATATATATATATATATATATATATATATATATATATATATATATATATATATATATATATATATATATATATATATATATATATATTATTTTTTTTTCTCTTCTCTTTTCTCTCTCTCTCTCTCTCTCTCTCTCTCTCTCTATATATATATATATATATATATATATATATATATATATATATATATATATATATATATATATATATATATATATATATATATATATATATATATATATATATATATATATATATATATATATAAGTTGTACGGTACGTCAAAATTTACTTAATTGTTGTTTGTTCGTAAGTTTGTTTTGTTGTGATCGAATTTTAAAATTTTTGCGTTCAGAAAACCGAGAGGATCGCTACGTCATCAACTCCATCTAAGACCTTGGTGATTGGCTGCTTTTTTTCTACCAATAAAATTGACGTATTCGCATTTTAGCGAGCGCTCGCATTTGCTCGGTTTCTGAACGCAGCTATAATAATTAATTATATTTAATTGATGTTTAGTGTTTTTCATATATAAAACATTTCACTTAGTTCGGTTCCTGTAATTTAAATCACATTGATAATAATAATTGGAAATTAAACATTTTATTCCCTTATCCAAGTCATTAATATGGATTAAGAATAGAAGAGGCCCCAGCACAGAACTGTAAGGAACCCTACTCTTTACCAGCTCCTATGATGATTTATTACCATGTAATACTACACACTGTCTCCTCTCCTTCAACACTCCTGTATCCAGTTTTGAACAAAGCCTCATAAACTACATTGAGATAATTTGTATATTAGCCTTTTATAAGGAGGTACCTTATCAAAAGCTTTGCTGAAATAGTTCTACTATACCAACTGGCTCTTCTTTGTCGATGCAATCAGTAATATACTCTATAAATTCCAAAAGATACGTTGAACATGATTTACCTTTCCTAAAACCATTTTTAGAGTCTTGCAAAATCCCATTGTCAACTAAATTCTTATTTATTCAAAATTTTCATTATTTTTTCTTGAACATTTACTACCAAAGAGGTTTAACTGGCCTTTAGTTTCCAAGATTATCCCTGTTACCTTTCTTATAAATTGGCACCATATAAGCAGTTTTCCAATCCTTTGGTATCTCACAGTAGATAAGAGAACTATTGAATATTGGAGCTGGAGCCAGAGCCACTTAAATCAATGACTCTGAAGTTGGAGCCAGAGCCACATCTGACAATGGCTCTGGAGCTGGAGCCAGAGATGAAATAAATTTCATCATCTTCCCAGTTATATAAATATATAGGTAAAGGTTAAGAAGCTTTCTGACCTTCGATATTTAAAAAATATCGATATTTGAAAACATTTGATATGCCAATACAAATTTTTTTATATTTGTGTTATCATTTAGTTTTCATTTCATGTATGCCTATTATTCTAATTATTTTTATAATTATATTCAGTTTTCTAGCATACTTAGTTCGACTTATTATAACCTGAACTACCGAAGTTGCCGTAAAATGGAGGCCTAACCTATACAAGCCGTTGCTGCGAGATCAGGCCTACTGCCATATTACACCACACATACTCATATTATATATAGGTAAAGGTGGAGATTGTTTCTGAGTTTCGATTGTTAAAAAATATCGAAAATCGAAAATATCGGAGAAGCCTATCGTAAACAAGAGAGTTGCCAGAGGTAGTATTACTATACACACAATTATTATTACTTACTTTTCTAGCAGAACCTAATTCGACTTATCATAACCTGAACTACCGAAATTGCCGTAAAAAGAGGCCTAACCTACACAAGAATTTGCCGTAAAAGAGATCTAACATAACCAAGAACGTTTGCACGACATAGTAGCCTAAGGCTAAGTATAGGTATGAAAATATCGATTAAAATAAAATATCGACATAAAAAAATATCGATATAAAAAATATTGAAACTCAGAAACAATCTCCACCGAAGCCTATATATATATATATATATATATATATATTATATATATAATAATAATAATATATATATATATATATATATATCATAAGAATATATATATGGTAAAGGTGGAGATTGTTTCTGAGTTTCGATTGTTAAAAAATATCGAAAATCGAAAATATCGGAGAAGCCTATCGTAAACAAGAGAGTTGTCAGAGGTACGAGGTACTATTACTAGACATAGACAATTATTATTACTTACTTTTCTAGCAGAACCTAATTCGACTTATCATAACCTGAACTACCGAAATTGCCGTAAAAAGAGGCCTAACCTACACAAGAATTTGCCGTAAAAGAGACCTAACGTACACAAGAACGTTTGCGACGACATAGTAGCCTAGGGCTAATTATAGGCAAGAAAATATCGATTAAAATAAAATATCGACATAAAAAAATATTGAAACTCAGAAACAATCTCCACTTAAGCCATATATATATATATATAAGGCTTAGGTATAGAATGTTTCTGAGTTTCGATATTTTTTATATCAATATTTTGAAATTTCGATTTTAATCGGTATCTCATTACAACGTTTTTGTATAGGTTAGGCCTGTATTTTACAGCAACTTTGTTAGTTCAGGTTATGATAAGTCGAACTAGGTACGCTAGAAAAATAAATAATAATGATTAATAAAAATTAGAATAATATTTGAATAGGCATATCGAAATTTTGATATATATCGATTTATTTTTGAATATCGATATTTTCAAAACATCGAAACTCAGAAATATTCTATACCTTTACCTATATATAAATAGCTTACATGTTACGGAAATCTGTCCCTATCTTGGTTGAAAGTGTGAGAAAAATACAAACTTCTCGGCAAAAGTTGAACCAGTCAATCACTGTAGTTTTGCTAACACTAACACACCTGTTTTGATATTTCACATTTTACTTTACATTTATCACATTGTTTTTCACTAAGAACTAATTTAAAATGTTGCAAAAACGCAAGAAGACACCAATCTCTAGAACAAATTACTAGACATAGACAATTATTATTACTTACTTTTCTAGCAGAACCTAATTCGACTTATCATAACCTGAACTACCGAAATTGCCGTAAAAAGAGGCCTAACCTACACAAGAATTTGCCGTAAAAGAGACCTAACGTACACAAGAACGTTTGCACGACATAGTAGCCTAGGGCTAATTATAGGCAAGAAAATATCGATTAAAATAAAATATCGACATAAAAAAATATCGAAACTCAGAAACAATCTCCACCTAAGCCATATATATATATATATATATAAGGCTTAGGTATAGAATGTTTCTGAGTTTCGATATTTTTTATATCAATATTTTGAAATTTCGATTTTAATCGGTATCTCATTACAACGTTTTTGTATAGGTTAGGCCTGTATTTTACAGCAACTTTGTTAGTTCAGGTTATGATAAGTCGAACTAGGTACGCTAGAAAACTAAATAATAATGATTATAAAAATTAGAATAATATTTGAATAGGCATATCGAAATTTTGATATATCGATATTTTTGAATATCGATATTTTCAAAACATCGAAACTCAGAAATATTCTATACCTTTACCTATATATAAATAGCTTACATGTTACGGAAATCTGTCCCTATCTTGGTTGAAAGTGTGAGAAAAATACAAACTTCTCGGCAAAAGTTGAACCAGTCAATCACTGTAGTTTTGCTAACACTAACACACCTGTTTTGATATTTCACATTTTACTTTACATTTATCACATTGTTTTTCACTAAGAACTAATTTAAAATGTTGCAAAAACGCAAGAAGACACCAATCTCTAGAACAAATTAAACATGTCTTGAATATTCATTGTAAAATAAATGACCTATCTCAATGTAAGCAAAAATTCGACTAAGATTATGACTTTTCAAATTTTAAAATATCGATTAAAACCGAAATTTCAAAATATAGATATAAAAAATATAGTCAGAAAGCTTCTTAACCTAAGCCATATATATATATATATATATATATATATATATATATATATATATATATATATATATATATATATATATATATATATATATATATATATATATATATATATATATATATATATATATGCAGATGTTTTACAAATCTGTTGGAAAAATTTTAAATAACTGTAAGAGAAGTACATTCATTTTAGGAAAAAATATTTTGTATGAGCCGTGCCTAGTTCAAACTAGGGTAAGTAAGTTTTTTATTTTCTTTTAAATAATAAAGATAAAGCTCCTTATATCTTTCTTTATACTTACTTTTTAAAACTCAAAATTGGAAAGTAAAACTATAACTAGGTTAATTTCATATTGAACATGAAACTTCAATCACATATTTATCCTTGTAGAAAGTTATAGTAGTCAGTAGAAATGAGAAAAGTGATGAGTTAAGTTACATAATAGAAGAATATTGAAATATGAAGTGACATTTGAGGCGAAATTTGGAATATTTAAAATGGATAACTCTACTAGCATGATGGGAAAAGAAGGTCGTGTTTCATTTTTCTTAAAATGGTATTCAATTTGTCCTGAGGTTTTTAAGTTTTTTGATTATTTTTGTATCTAACAAATTATTTACAATTGGGTCATTTTATCAATGTATGTGTCAAGAAACTATCAAAATATATGTTCAGAAATTTTATATTTCTGAATTACCCATGACACTTACTCATGACGAAAAAACATTGGAAATGGTAGACAAACTAAACTTCAAAGATAAAATATATAATATATATATATATATATATATATATATATATATATATATATATATATATATATATATATATATATATATATATATATATATATATATATATATATATATATATATATATATAGCCTAACAACTAAATAATGAGGCCTCACCTACCTAACCTATTTATTATTCAATTATAGCAATTATAAATATCTTTTTCAATTAAAATATCATGAACTATGCAAATGCAAAGGCTAGTCCTAACCATAAGAACAAAATATTCACAAAACAAACAAATAAAATAATAATAAGTTTTGAAACGGTATTAAATTAATAATAAGAATAATTAATATTTACTAATTGAAGTTAATGTAAATAATATTAATCCTCAAATCAAGTGAAATAAAAAGTAATAATAAAAATAATAATTACTAAACAATATTAAATATAATAATTTCTTTCTCAACCCCTACTTTAAAAGTAAGGATATTACCATATGATTTCCACCTGCTTTAACTGGGACTCATTAAATTTTATTATAAATAATCGTCAAGTCATACTTTTGAGGTGACCATCACTTTAAAAAAATGGAAATCATTAGGCAACTCTTCTGAAGAAGTTGGATTCTTACAGCTTTTCTAATCAGTTTTACCAGAAGACCATCCTTGCATGCTACACGAAAGACTGTTTCACTCAGAGTGACTGTGTAGAGTTTTGTTGCCGATGTTGGCCTCATGGATCATTAAATTTTATATTAGTTGTGTTCCTGTTACCGTAACCTCTCTATTACATCCATATGCTCAAAAACCTTTTAAGGCCACCAACTCAAACACCTGAGCTTGAGGAACTCAGTGTGTTGTTTCAGCAAGATGGAGCTACAGCACATACAGCTCAAAGTTCATATAAATTTTTAAGTTTCCAGATCAGCTGATCTCATTATATGACGATGTTAGGGTTCTCTGGCCTCACTCCTTGTGGCCTCACTCCTTTTGATTGTTTTCTGTGGGGCTACTACTACACTAATGTGTACTCATTAACCACAAATCATCGATCCGTTTAAGGTTTTTATTCAGTGATAGCTGCTCTTCCAGCTGACAAATGCCCCCTCGAGTCATGGCAGTCTTCCGAATATGACCCAATGAGTGTACAGACAATGACGGCCAAAAATTTGGAGAATATAATCTTTAAGACATAATAACTTAAAACAGTATTGAATGACATTTCTTGTGTGCAACAATTGTTACATTTGACCATTTTTTTTTTCTTCCCTTTGAAATTTTTTTTTTTTTTTTTAAAATTATATATAATATATATATATATATATATATATATATATATATATATATATATATATATATATATATATATATATATATATATATATATATTAGAGGTGGACCGGATATCCGCATCCGCATCCGCAACTGCGGATATCCGCATCATTTTTCCAATATCCTCATCCGCGGATATCCGCAATTGGATATCCGCAACCGCATCCGCATTCGCGGATAGTAAAAAAAATATAAAAAAGCACTTTCTCTGGCAAGAGTGAAAAATGTAGATTGCTTTGCACACCAAACTCAGATAGTAGTTAAAAATTCCATTATGAGTCAAAAATGTGTATCCGATTTAATAACCAAATGTAGGTTAATTGCTATGCATTTCAATCACTCCGTTGTAGCCCAAAATGAGCTGAAGAAAATACAAACAAGATTAAATGTTCGTCCACTTTCTGTCATGCAAGATATTCAAACACGCTGGAATAGTAGTTTGCATATGCTTGAGAGGATGAGCGAAATTAATGAGACCATTTGCCTTTATGCTTCAAGCAACACAAAAATAAAGCCTCTAACAGCTGACGAAAATGACATTTTAAATAATTGTATTAATATCCTTAAGCCTTTTGAAGAATTAACAAAGACTATAAGTTCATCTGAATCATGTTTGTCAGATGTGATACCACTTGTTTCAACATTGAAAGTTGTGTTAACAAATGTTATTAAGTCTAAGGAGTTTCAAGGATGACTGAAACATTAATGAAGGAGATGAACGACAGATTTGAAAACCTGGAAAATGATGATGCTTATACAATTGCAACCTTTTTAGATCCTAGGTACAAAACAAAATTTTTTAAACCACTTGTTTCTCAGAATGTTAAAATCAAATTAGGATGCTTATCCGATGAGACGATAGAAACAGCAAAGATAACGCCTTTCAAGAATAAGCTAAAGCTCTCAGATACAAATGAAACAAAATCTGTTAGCTTAAGCATTGCTAAATCAATGAAAGATCTTCTAGCTTCCAGCAGAGATGAAGAATCACAGTCAGAAGTGTCAAAGGATACAATAATATCGATTATTGAAAATTATCTAAAACTCCCACGTTTGGAGGCAGATAAAGACCAACTGGTTTGGTGGAGAGATAATTGCAAAAGTTTCCCTTTTCTTGCTGAGCTGGCAAGGACTTTATTTAGCATGTCCTTCAACTAGTGTTGCTAGTGAGCGTCTTTTCAGTGGAGCAGGCCTCATTTACGACGAAAAGCGAACCAAACTTTCACCTGAAAGAGCCCCAAAAGCTTTTATTTCTAAAAAATAACTTACCAATTATTAACTTCAAATGGAATATGTATGTGAAACTGTGAAGTGTGAAGGTAATATTGAATTACTGGCTCTATATATATATATATATATATATATATATATATATATATATATATATATATATATATATATATATATATATATATATATATATATATATATAACCTTTTTCCAAATGGGTGGAGGTTGGGGAAAGAGGTTGGTGGGGTGTTCAAGAGTTGGGTCCCCGTCCCACACCCTGGTAACATAGATTCTGGATATTATATTTAAAATTCCAAGAATCTATGGCAAAAACTCTTAAAATTAAAACTATCCGCATCCGCATCCGCATCTGCGGATATCCGCAATTGAATATCCGCAACCGCATCCGCATCCGCGGATAGTAAAAAAATTACTATCCGGTCCACCTCTAATATATATATATATATATATATATATATATATATATATAATATATATATATATATATATATATATATATATATATATATATATATATATATATATATATATATATATATATATAATTCAAAAGTTAAAATAGCAATTAATGTGAATTTTAAGGAATATCCATCAATTTTATCTGGATATCCATCCAGATAATAAAAACTAGATATCTAGTATTCAGTTATCCAGCAAATTCAATATCTGGCCCATCCCTAATATATATATATATATATATATATATATATATATATATATATATATATATATATATATATATATATATATATAATATATATATATATATATATTATATTATATTTTTTTTTTGGCTTTGTGTTAACAAATACTTTTGTGGATACTGTAGGTGAAGATTTTGGTGATGAAAAAAATAATTTTAATTTTGAAAAAAATAAAACAATTAAAGAAGTAAATTGTTTCTTGACAATTTTCCTGTGTTGTTTCTTTCCCATCAAAGTAATATTAATTCAAAACTTAACCTTAACCTTTCTAAAAGTATATTTTTTCTTTCTCTTACATCTTACACAGAGTCATGTGGTATTAAGAAGAAAACATCCAGTTCCCCCATTGGAGGCTCATAGGGACTATCGCCAATTAAGGTTGGAGGATAAATATTTCATATATGAAATTGTTGAAGAGGATAAAAAGGAATTTGATTCTCTTAAAGTTTTACTAATTAAACCAGTTGAGGGTTAGTATTTCATATATATATATATATATATATATATATATATATATATATATATATATATATATATATATATATATATATATATATATATATATATATATATATATATTATATATTACACATACCACCACCACTCACGGGTAAAAAGCCCTCTTCAAGGAGGGGTTGTTAGAAGAATAAAAAAAAGAAAATCTGCAGGTCCCACCTAACGCAAATTTCGTAGGTGAGCACAGACGAGGACTTTAAAGAAATTGAGATTAAATTCGGCAGGAAACATAGAAGATGGGAGAGAATTCCACAAAACAGAGGTAGCAGAAAAGAAGTAAGCACCACAGCGGACAAACCTAGAGTTGCCTATGTCCACACAAAATTTGTGTACAGACAATGCACCCCTTGTGCTATGTGGACGCCGTTAAGGTGGAGGTATACAAGAGAATAGTTCCTCGAGCATTTGCCGCTGTAGTACGTATAGAAAAGAGACACGGCACCAACATCACGTTGCAAAGATAAAGGTTCTTGTGAATTAGAAAGAACTGAACAGGTTTATAAGTCTTTTACAACCCTATCCAAAAGACGGATGAAGCCTGAGCCACCCCAAATATGAGAGCAGTACTCCATGCAAGGGTGGATGAGGCCCTTGTATAATTGGAGTAACTGTGAAGAAGAAGAAAAATTCTCGTTGTCTAAACAGATATTCCAGCTTCTTTGAGGCCACCCTAGCACCATTGTAATATGAGGTTTCCAAGATTTTTGTTTTTGTTTTTTGTTTATGTGAAGGCCAATGATGTTTGTATTGTCAACAGGAGAGATGGTAGAACCATCGAAAGAAATAGAAAAG
>SEYY01017491.1:0-2500 GCA_009176605.1 Armadillidium nasatum
TATATATATATATTATATATATATATATATATATATATATATATATATATATATATATATATATATATTATATATATATATATATATATATATATTATTAATATATATAATATATATATATATTTATATATATATATATATATTTTATATATATATATATATATATATAGATAATATACTATATATTTATATAACATTTTTCAAGGAGGGGGCGCACACAAAATAAGAAAACTCATTCAAACACAGACCTAACGCACATCCCTCAGGTTGGCACAGACGGAAGCCTTGAAAAGAGAAAGTTTAAATACAGGAGGAAAAATAGATGATGGTAGAGAGTTCCACAGAACTTAGGTGGCTGGAAAGAAGGAGGCACCACAACGGGCCAGCCTGGGGTTTCCTACATCCACACAAAATTGGTGCGAAAGCAGGGCACAACTTGTGCAACGAGGACGACGCCACGATGGAGGAATGCGGAGGCCAATTCTCGAGCACCTTCCATTGTAGTACCTATAGAAAGAGAGTGCGCCAACGTCAAGTCGCAGAGATAGGGGGTCAAGAGAGTTAGAAAGTAGGGGACAGTTTATTAATCTTTTGGCTTTAGACTCAACCCTATCCAGAAGAGAGGAGGAGCGGGAACCCCCCCAAATGTGAGAACAGTACTCCATGCAAGGGTGAATAAGACCCTTATTATTTGAGTAACTGTTCAGAAGAGAAAATTCTCGCAACCTGAACAGAATTCGCAGCAGCTTAGAGGCCGCTTTAGAACCATTGTGATATGTTGGTTTCCAAGACAATTTTTTTTATGTTAAGACCAAGAGTTTAATGTTATTTACAGGTGAGACGGAGAGCCATCGAAGAGATAGAAAGTGGGAGGTGTTTTTGAGAGGAGATGTGAAGAAGTTTGAGTTTTTAAAGAGTTGAATTTCAAGGTTGCTAGTCCAACGGAAATATCCAGATCGGCAAGAATAGAATCGGATTTGAAGACGAGAAGACTTAGAGCAAAGAGGAGCAGAGAAATGAGTAGAAGAAGGAGAGGAGAGAGAGAAGTGAGTGGGAAGATCGTTAATGAAAAGTAAGAATAAGGTTGGAGAGAAAACAGAGCCCTGAGGAACACCACAGGTGGAATTTACCTCATTGGTCATTTGAAAAAATATAAAAATTTAGTTGCTACCTATGAAGTATTCCTTGGAACATTACTATTTTACTGCTAGGTTTAGATTATACATCTATCATTTCACACGCATTATTAAATACATCCAGCACAAATATATTCTTTAGTAGGCGCAGAATCTTTTGTTTTTATATTAGAATGGTTAAGAAAAGGTGTGCAATTTCAGTTTGGAACAAAGGTGATCTTATAGAACTCGGATTATATGAGCTGTAATATACCAGATTCATAGCATTTTTAGAGACGTTCATTATAATGGTAGATAGATCTATAATGGTAGATAGATCAGAAGTTCAAAATCTCGATGTTGCTGTAGGTCAACAGAAAGTTAGATTTTCTTGATTGTCCCGGAGCCGATATATTTTGCTTTTGAAGGACTGATGGAATAAACCTATCTCACGTGAAACACACTGATAATGGAGAAACTAGGGTAAAGTCCGAAATGACAGAAGACATGAAAGTTTGAAAGTATATATTAAGTAAAAGAAATTGTTAAATTAGTGAAGAGTTTTCCAAAACCATTATTACTCGATTGCATGAAAAATGAATGAGATCAGCGGTCAAGTTTGAGGTCAGAGGAAAAAACGAAGAAAGAGATAATAGATCTTCTGAAACACTAGATACATAACTCCTTAATGGGTTAGGTTAGGTTAGGTTAACGGACTTATACGACTTAAAAATTCAGGCGTACAACGTACGTTGTATATATATATATATAATATATATATATATATATATATATATATATATATATATATATATATATATATATATATATATATATATATATATATATATATATATATATAACCGTATTTGAAGAAACTAATAATACAGGAACGGAAAGTAATACTTTTCGAAAAGAATTGTAAGGATTTATCATATCTTTTCGTTCTTTTTTTATGAAAATAATTATATTTTATCTTCTTTTATGGGAAAAAAACGAAAATTTTCATTTCTTTATATATATATATATAGATATATATATATATATATATATATATATATATATATATATATATATATATATATATATATATATATATATATATATATATAATATATATTAGGGCACAAAGATTTTATTTTAAACTTCCCTCTTTCGGACTCTATCATTCTCTTCTTTGGCCTCTCTGATTTCCTTTCCTGTCGTTCTATAGCAGCTGTTATAGATGACCACCGTTCTAACTTTAAATCTATAATCAGGTGTGTTCCTTAGGGATCTGTCCTGTCCTTAACTCTTTTTCTACTTTTCATTAATGATTTCTCTATAACTTCATCACGTATCCACTTCTATGCTGATGACTCCACACGTCATTACTCTTTTCAGTT
>SEYY01017491.1:15000-17474 GCA_009176605.1 Armadillidium nasatum
GGGATTACGCCTTTCTTATATATATATATATATATATATATATATATATATATATATATATATATATATATATATATATATATATATATTATATATATATATATATATATATATATATATATATATATATATATATATATAATTCCCAATTTCCTATGACTTACACACCTTCAAACGTCGTGTATCAGGTCACGTCGGCCTTTGATTTGACTAGGATCCCGTCTTCCCCCCTAACTATGGTGGAATTTTAGTAGGCCTCTGGCCTTTGCCAACCAGAGGTGAAGTAAATATATATATATATATATATATATATATATATATATATATATATATATATATATATATATATATATATATATATATATATATATATATGGTATATATATCTATGTAGACTAAATATTCATTAAACATCGAAGTTTAAAGTTTGCTATAGGGAAAATCGAACCCGGGCTATTGGAGCCCGGGTTCGATTCCCCTATAGCAAACTTTAAACTTCGATGTTTAATTTATATATATATATATATATATATAATATATATATATATATATATATATATATATATATATATATATATATATATATATATATATATATATATATATATATGTGTGTGTGTGTGTGTGTGTGCGTGCGTGCGTACGTGCGTGCGTGCGTGCGTGCGTACTTATTTGCTTGCTTGCTTGCTTGATTGCTTTAAAGTTTAACTCTTGTCGATGCTTCTTTAACGACAGATTATCTTAGAGACAAACTCGTCTTTATCTATGCTTTTACTGCTATTTAGGTTGCCTTACGTGCAAACTTTCGTCATAAGTGTGTTCCATTCTCAAATTTTTAAAAACTATTCTTTAAAAATTTAATTTTCTTAATTAGTTTAATGAAAATATAATTAATTTTAAAATGAAAAAATATGAATTATCTTATGATTGAAAATACAGGCTATGAGAATGATTTTGAAATTAATCGGAGTATGAAAAAGTACAGTATTTTCTAAGTCTTTTTTGATAGTAATGATTAGATTACACCTCCTCCTCGAATAGGGCTTTGCCCGTGTGTGGTGGTGATGTGTTAAAAAAAAGAAAAAATGATGTATTATTGCTATACCCTAAAAAAAAGGGTTCCAACCCTTTTTTGGCTTGTGAACCCCTTAACCCCCCCCCCCATAGTCCTAACTTTACTAATGTGGACCGCCATATATTCTTATAGCTAAGGTATATTAGGAACCCCGAAATAACATATTTCTTGAGGACCCCCTCAAATCTTCTCAGGTCCCCTTGGGGGGGTCTATGTTAACCCAGGTTAGGAAACGCCGCCCTAAAAGAATATAGTATTCCGATGACCCATATTCCTTGTCACTCTTCCGAAGTTTATTCTTATAAATCGAATAATATTGCGTGACTGTTTCATAAATGTAAAAAAAAAGGTAAATAAGTATTCAATCTTTTAACTTATTTTTAATTTTTTTTCTGACAATATTATTGGAAATTTTCTTTTAGTCACTGTATTATATCTATTTTTGAGCATCTTTAGACCTTTAGATCAGCTTAGCTAACTTGGTGATCCCCTGTATAACAAATACTTTTACTTGGTAATCCCCATTATAGCAATTACTTTACTTGGTAATCCCTTGTTGACACATACTTTTACTTGGTAATCACCTGTATAGCAAATACTTTTACTTGGTAATCCCCATTATAGCAATTACTTTACTTGGTAATCACCTGTATAACAAATACCTTTATTTAAATATTATGCTAAGTTTTTTTTTAATAGACTTTATCTTCTTACCGTAAGTTGTTTGAAGATTTTTTTTTTTCTCACAAACCACTTATAGATGAAGATTTTTTTTCTTCTCACAAATCACTTCCAGTTGAAGATTTCTTTTTCTCACAAACCACTTGAAGATTTCTTTTTCTCGCAAACCACTTATAGATGAAGATTTTATCTTCTTACAAAGCACTTAAAGATGAAGATTTCTTTTTCTCACAAATCACTTATAGATAAAGATTTCTTTTTCTCGCAGATCACTTAAAGTGTTGAAGATTTCTTTTTCTCACAAACCACTTATAGACACTTTTTATTTTAATATCTGGGAATATGTAATTAGATGTCTTCCCATAACTTTTATATAAAGTAATTTTTTTTTAATTAACATTATATATTCATTGGTTCCACAGAAAATAAGATCTTGAGCTAGGTCAAATATATTGAGAATTCATGCAATGTGTGCATTGTCAGATGATATCTCTTCAACATCGGGGTTTCCAGT
Source organism: Armadillidium nasatum (assembly GCA_009176605.1). Classification (NCBI taxonomy): domain Eukaryota; kingdom Metazoa; phylum Arthropoda; class Malacostraca; order Isopoda; family Armadillidiidae; genus Armadillidium; species Armadillidium nasatum. Next base: position 17,271 of record SEYY01017491.1, read on the forward strand.
ACCCTCTCTCTCCCCTCCCTTTTACTCGAATTTTCCCTGACTCCCCCCCCCCTGACCTCCCACTGACCTTAAGGCTATTACATAATCTATTTTTGTTTCTCGATTTCTCTGCAGAAATTCATTTATCCCAAGAGCCACCTTATATCCTCAACAAATTTACAGTATTGTATTATATAAAATCTTATATATATATATAATATATAT
>SEYY01017492.1:0-5000 GCA_009176605.1 Armadillidium nasatum
TATATATATAATATATATATTGAGAGAGAGAAGACAAATGTTTGGGTTGGTTAGGTTAGTTAGGTAAGTAGGTTAGGTTAAGTTAGGTAGGTTAGGTTAGGTTAGGTTAGGTTAGGTTAGTAGTAAAAGTATACATGTTGTACATGAATAATAAGGAAATTAATGGATTCGTATCTTTGTGAGTTTATGTGGCGCAATAGAAATAACGGAAAAAATTTATTCATAACGATATTAAAGGATATCGCTAATTTTTAATTTAATTATTATATATTATATATATATATATATATATATATATATATATATATATATATATATATATATATATATATATATATATATTATATATATATATATATATATATATATATATATATATATAATAAACTCAAAATTTTTTACTTTTTACGCTTCAATAATATGGGACTTATTAACACGTTTTCCCCAATACGATTTTTATTTTACCCTCAATTTTTTAGCTTTTATTCTCAAGCTGAAAACCTGGCACCTAAAAGTAAACTTAAACATATATATATATATATATATATATATATATATATATATATATATATATATATATATATATATATATATATATATAATATATATATATATATATATATATATATATATATATATATATATATATATATATATATATATATATATATATATATATATATATATATATATATATATATATATATATATATATATATATATATATATATATATATATATATATATATATATATATATATATATATATATATATATATATATATATATAGGGTGGTTAAATTTAAGGGCCGATGTTGATTTTGAATAAAACACAAATTACTTAGGAATTTATTGTCATTTCTTTTTATTATGATAATATGGTATGGTTCAATTATGTATGGAACAAAATATCGGCCAAATGGCCGCCGCGACCTCGGCGGCACACCTCCATCCGATGGTCCAAATTTTCGATGACGCTGAGGCATAATTGGGGTTCTATGCCGTTAATGTGCCGAATTATCTCATCCTTTAGCTCTTGAATTGTTGCTGGCTTATCGACGTACACCTTTTCTTTCAAATAACCCCAAAGAAAGAAGTCCAACGGTGTCAAATCACATGATCTTGGCGGCCAATTGACATCGCCACCACGTGAGATAACACGGCCATTGAATTTTGTCGCGCAAAATAGCCATTGTTTCGTTAGCTGTGTGGCAAGTGGCACCGTCCTGTTGAAACCACATATCGTCCACATCCATACCTTCCAATTCGTGCCATAAAAAGTTCGTTATCATCTCACGATAGCGAACACCATTCACAGTAACTGCCTGACCGGCCTCATTTTGGAAAAAATACGGCCCGATGATGCCGCCAGCCCATAAACCACACCAAACAGTCACTCTTTGTGGGTGCATTGGTTTTTCGACAATCACTCTTGGATTAGCATTCGCCCAAATGCGGCAATTCTGCTTATTGACGAATCCACTGAGGTGAAAATGTGCCTCATCACTGAAGATGATTTTCCTCGAAAATTGATCATCCACTGTTGCCATTTCTTGCCACCATTCTGACCATTGACGACGTTTTGTATGGTCAAGAGGCTTTAGTTCTTGAGTCAATTGCACCTTGTAAGCGTTTAAATGCAAGTCTTTATGCATAATGTTCATCAACGACGAGCGTGAGAGGTGCAATTGTTGGGCACGACGACGAGTTGAAGTGGATGGCTCCTCAGCCACACTATCGCGAACAGCAGCAATATTTTCTGCAGTACGAGCTGTACGAGCATGAACTGGTCTTTTCAAATCTCCTACAGACCCGGTTTGCTCAAATTTTTTCACGATTTTTCCGATTGTACGCACATTTGGACGATTAAATTGACCAAAAAAATCACGAAGTGCACGATATGCATTTTGATTTGAACGCCCATTTTCATAATAAGCCTGAATAACTTTAACACGTTGCTCCATTGTGTATCTTTCCATGGTTCAAATTGAGTAAGTCTGAAATTGAAAAAAGTCAAATGAAATGCAGTAAAAAACTTGACGTTTAGGTGTGGTTCACATTCAACATCGGCCCATACAATTTAACCACCCTTTATATATATATATATATATATATATATATATATATATATATATATATATATATATATATATATATATATATATATATATATATATATATATATATATATATATATATATATATATATATATATATATATATATATATATATATATATATATATATATATATATATATATATATATATATATATATATATATATATATATATATATATATATATATATACTGTGTGTGTGCTTGTGTGTACGATTCTGAAATAAGATCTCCAAATTAAAGAATAATAAAACAACATAAACAGTTATATTAACAAAGAGCTTTAAAATTTCTCTCCAAATTTGTTTGTTTTGATTGTTAAAACAATAAAGAGCTAAATAAAAGCCTAAAAAGTTCTCAATTATAAACATAAGACAAAATATCGCGAAACTTACTACTTAAAATTTACTTCGAAACGGCTAAATGTAAAAGATAAAAAGAAAAACGCCTGTGAGAGAATTATCATTAACAGTATCTTTTTAAAGGTAATTAAAGTTTTTTTTGTATACATTTTTATTTGCAAAAAAAAAAAGAAAACGTAATTTTCGTTCCTTTATGGAAGAAAACGTATATATTCGTTCTTTAAGAGGGAAACTTAATTATATGTCCTTCACTCACATTTATGAGCATTATAGACTTCGTATTTTTCTTTTCAAACTCACTTGGTCTTTGTTCCTGATTATTCATAATTAACTTTTTTTCTGGAGTGCTTCCAAAAGAACAATGAACAAAGAGAATCACCAAAGGTAAATAAAATATTTGACTCTCTCTCTCTCTCTCTCTCTCTCTCTCTCTCTCTCTCTCTCTCTCTCTCTCTCTATATATATATATATATATATATATATATATATATATATATATATATATATATATATATATATATATATATATATATATATATATATATATATATATATATATATATATATATATATATATATATATATATATATATATATATATATATATATATATATATATATATATATATATATATATATATATATATATATATATATATATATATATATATATATATATATATATATATATATATATAAGAAATAGATAGGGATAAACCCAAACTTCAATTATCCTTGGTAATCTTTAAGCTGCAATGGCACGAAGTGCTTTGTTCAAACAATAATGTAGGAAAAATATTATAATGGTTTTATTTAATAGCTCTGTAACTCGCAATATTATCTTATTTTGGAGTATATTATCAATTGTTCAAACAATTAATATATAAATTAATAGGCGTTGGACTCGGCAAGAGAGAACGTATCTCTCCCAAAGTATCTCTCCCTCCTAAGGCTTGCGCCCAACTGCCTTTCAAATTCTTTTTCAAATCTTAATTTACTTGGCGCCTGTTGACCTCATTAGGATCTTCTCTTTTCTCATTCTCTAATTTGAATGCCATTTTCATGCAACATCATTATAAATAGTAAACTATTATTTTTCATACAAGAAACTTTATTAATTTAATATAGAAATATTAAGAAACTATCCTCATTAATGATTATCAGAATCATAGATAAAATTTATATAAATAACATGCCACATATAAAATAACGTGAAAACGATTCGTTCCATATATTTTCAGAGCCAGAATTGAAGAGGTTTTAGAACATTTTGGGCATGAAACGAAGTATGCAGAAGAAGAGAAATCGATAGACATGTGCTTAAGAAACAACTTGAAAAAAAGTGAACGGTTTCTATCAGCGTAGAGAGTCGCATATTTATACAAAATACAGATGGAGTCAGACAGACTACAGGAAGTTTGATTAGAAATCAATAATGGATTACTTTCTTTCATCAGATAAGAGAATCATATGCAGTGTTAAATTCATACCTCATGTGTCCTTAGATTCAGACCATAGGATGATAGTGGCAAAAATTAAGATAAAATACTTTAGTAAACAGCCAGTAATCCAGTAAATAAAAAAAAAATAGCTTAGGAAAACAAAAAGCCTTAAAGCACAAAATATAAGAGCTGAGTATGAGCACAGGATGAACGAAAAGATGAATGACCTGGAGGATGGAAGAGTGCGCATGGACAGAGATTGTGAGATGCTTAAAAGAGGTGGATATATAGATATTGGGAGAAGAATGGAATGGTGATGGAGGTAAAAGACACACTTTTGTGAAATGAGAAAGTGAAGAGGACAATAAAACGGAAGGCCAAAAAGACGAGAGAATTGTTGAGAAGGAGAACTCCTGAATCTAGAATGGAATATGTGCTGGCCAGGAAGGTCGCAAAGGCAAAGAAGAGAAGAGGATGTTGGGGGAGGGGGAACACCTCAGAGGGAATAGGCCCTTGTTATATGGACTGACAAAATCATATAGGAAAGATAAAGCCAAAGTGAACAACATAAAGAATGCAAAAGGTGGGGTATTGGTGACACTAAGATAAATGAGCGAAAGATGGACAGAGTATTTTGAATCTTTGCTGAATGTGGAACGGGATGGAGAAAATCAAGAGGGGAGAAGGGGAAAGGAGTTTCAGGAAATGATTGAGGAAGAGTGGTTTACTAGGGAGGAGTTTGAATTGACGTTTGCGCAATGAAAATGGTAAAGCTCCAGGAGAGGATGTAATAGGGATACAGCTGATAAAAAATTCAGGCGAACAAATTAAACTTATAAATTGTGTTTACTGATCATGTATTAGTGTTGGGTTCAAGTGCCGGAAAAAATTGGGATAGACAGTAATAATTCCAATATATAAAGGCAAAGGAAATTCTGATATATGTTCAAATTACAGAGGCATTTCATTAATAAACCATATAGTAATGATTTATGAATGAATGATAGAAAGGAGATTGAGAGAAAGGATTGATCCACAGCTGAGTGAGGAGCAACATGGATATAGACAAGGTAAAGGA
>SEYY01017492.1:20000-25000 GCA_009176605.1 Armadillidium nasatum
TAAATATTATTATTAAGAAGGTGGTATTACTTAAGGCGATGGAGCTAGAAATCAGGTTCTTAATTACTACTGTTTGAAAACTGGAAAACTGCGACACTTTGAAACTACTTTTTGGATACGAAAAGTCAAAAATAAGAAATAGTGGAAGAGGCTGGTTCTACTGACGAGTTAAAACCCCTACCCCGGGAAGAAGGTGATTCATTTAGCATATATATATATATACCTGTTTTCTTTACTACGTAACATAAAAACGAAATTATTTCATGGAGAAGCACATAATGAACTAGTCACAAACTGCTCACCTTTCATAAAGATTCTTAGTACACATAATGTGTGTTCCAAATGATACTGTAATAGTGCTCTGAAAATATTTATTTTCTCATACGAGTTAATTGTGAAATGCAAAATATCAGACGGGAAAGTAAACAAGTCAATTAAGCAAATGGAGACAATCACAAATTTATAAAAAGTTTACTTTGTATCAATAAAATATGAAATATTGTTGTTATTATTATTATTATTATTATTATTATTATTATTATTATTATTATTATTATTATTATTATTATTATTATTATTATTATTATTATTATTATTATTATTATTATTATTATTATTATTATTATTGTTATTTTATTATTATTATTATTAGTATTATTATTTTTATTATATTTATTATCAATTAGCTTTTGTGTGATTTTATTAGTCAATTAAAAATAAAATCTAAAAAAATGCAATAATAATATTAAAGTAATAATAAAATATTTCCATTTAGTATTGTTCACAATCTTTAATAATAATAGTCTAAATATTAATACCAGAAGAACAGACATGACGATATACTGAAAATTAGCAATGATTTAATTATATTTGTTAAAAAAGGATACTAAGATGAATTTGACACGTTATATTTCGTTTATGAAGTTAATATTTTGAATTCATTTTGTATTTTTAAAACTTTTTTACTGAGTAAATGATTTTTTAGAGAAAGATGATAATAAAATTTTTTAGAGAAAGATGATAATGAAAATCTGAAGTAAGAATTCTTACAACTCCAGAATGAAATATCAATTGAAGTAAAGCTTAAAATTTGCATATTATTTGTAAATTGTTTTAATTTTATATATTTTGAGTTATAGATGCACATATTATTAATTATTAATTATCCTCGAATAAGGATAATGATCTCAAGTTTTTTAAAAGAGCTCATAACTGATTTACTTTAATTAATTAAGAGTCGTAAATTTACTATTCATCACCAACATCTAAATGGTTCATAAAAAATTAATAAAAAAATAAATAAAAATATCCTGAACAACAAAGTGAAATTATACTGATTATTATTTTTAATATTCATTTCATTATTTATCGCATGAGTACAAAAAGTCACCATTAGTTAGGATTAGCATTTATAGGAGAAGACGAAATGCCAGTACAAAGAGCAATTAAATTTACATGTTCTTTTAATTCTTATCTTAGAGCCTTAGGTCTTTATGCGTTGGTAATAAAAATTTTCCAATGATCAAGGAAATTTAAGTTGTTTTGAAATAAAAGTACGTAAACGTTATAACCATCAACCGAAGATTGAGTTATTGTTTAAGTGGTGGTTCCATATATTAGAAGTTCTCATAATTATTCTGTTATATCTATTAAATTCTCTTGGAGCATAACTTCTGTATTAACTGAGTCATCAATTTACATATATAATATATATATATATATATATATATATATATATATATATATATATATATATATATATATATATATATATATATATATATATATATATATATATATGTGTATGTGTGTGTATGTGTGTGTTTGTTTGTGTGTTAACACTTAATTACTGCTTCTAATGAAGGAAAGATAAGTCGTCCTTGTGTCAATTATTTATTTGATGTTAGAATTCAGATTTTTCTGTCTTTAGTGTTTATACATTCAGACAGTTCTTATATATATTATATATATATATATATATATATATATATATATATATATATATATTATATATATATATATATATATATATATATATATATATATATATATTCGTTGTAGTTAATTTATGTGAGAATTTAAGAAATTCATATTGTGTAAAAATTGTTATAAGATGCATCATTTGGAAAATGTATTATACTGAACTTAACGCTTAAATCAAAATTTAATTCACTTTTAAAACTTATCAATAATTATAATATAATATATATATATATATATATATATATATATATATATATATATATATATATATATATATATATATATATATATATATATATATATATATATATATATATATATATATTATATATTATATATATATATATATATATATATATATATATATATATATATATAGAGTAAAATTTGAATAAAAAATATAGTTTAATAAAAACTAATTTATTTAAAGACGACATAGTTATTACACATATTTACATAAAAATTTTAAAATTATTCTATGATACTTTTTAATTTTTTTTTTTTTTTTTTTTTTTTTTTTTTTTGTTAAAAAAAAGATTTTTTTTTTTTTTTTTTTTTAAAGTATTTTTTTATTAAATTTATTTTTATTTAAAAGATATAAAATAAATTATATTTAGATTTTTATTCCATTTGATAAAACTTTAAGTAATATTTAGAAGTAAATTTTTAATCGTAAAAATAAAAAAAAAATATATCCTAGTTAGAAAGGTACGATTTTTATTTTACACAAAATCATTTAAATTAAAAATAAAATTAAACATTTTTTTTTATAATATAATTATTTTTGAAAATACATTTTTTTTAAAATAGAAATTCATATATAAAAATCTTAATAATAATTAAGATTTGAAATGAATTATATATATAAAAAAAAAAAAAATTTCAATTGGTTCTTTTATTTAAAAAATATATATATAAAGAAAAAATAATTATTTAAATTAACAATTTGAGGAATAAAAATATTTGTGTTTTTATTTATTCTAGTTTAGTGATCGTAGTTTTAAAATAGGCGTGGTTTCGGGGCGGTAAATGATGGTGATTGGTCGAAATTCTTATTTTGGTCGGGAATAGGGTGCTGACCTGCGCAGTGACCGATCGAGTGATGACGTCATCATAGGCCTGTACCCACTCCAATATTTATTATCTTCTGGGAAAAGCATGCCCCAAAAATACCGTGGATTAGTTTTTGAAGTTAGTTAGTTGAACACTTGGCTAAGCAAATCCAATAAAAAATTCAAAGAATTTTAATATATTAAATTAAGAATAAAAATTTTTTTTTTTTTATTAAATAAAACTTTAGATTAGGATAGATCTCGTAATATTTGCATAGCCAAATGTACAAATTATTATTAGTATTGTTATTATTATTATTATTATTATTATTATTATTATTATTATTATTATTATTATTATTATTATTATTATTATTATTATTATTATTATTATTATTTATAATTAATTAATTATAATAAAAAAATAAAAATAAAAAAAAAAATTAATAAAAAAAAAATTATATATATATATATATATATATATATATATATATATATATATATATATATATATATATATATATATATATATATATATATATATATATATATATATATATATATATATATATATATATATATATATATATATATATATATATATATATATATTATACAATATCTCTCAATTAGTAAATATATGTAAATGCTTTTTATGAAAATAAAATCTTATTTAATGAAAAAAACGGTTGCAAACACCGCAGACTTTTTCACTAACGAGATTTGTTGCATTTTCCTTTTAACTTCTTATTCTATTAGGAAGTCTTCGCGCAAACTCACCATAAGGTTCTCCGGAATAAAGGTCAGGGTAATCGTCGTGCCCGTAGTCTGCGTAATCATCATACATGTAGCTGTTGAAAAAGAGCAAAAGAATATATATATATATATATATATATATATATATATATATATATATATATATATATATATATATATATATATATATATATATATATATATATATATATATATATATATATATATATATATATATATATTTATATATATATGTGTGTGTGTGTGTGTGTAGTATGTAAAATTTTTGGGATTTCCAAATAGTTACAATGCTGTAGAAAAATTTGAATGAAATAAATTAAAGTGGTCAAACCTGCTTCAAATAAGAGCCACAAATAATGAAAAGGTCAGATGTTTGAGAGTGTCAGAACATATTATTTAAATAAATTTTAAGAAATAACTATTAAATGCAATATATTTACGCAAGTTTTTAAAGTGGTAGTTTGTATTAGTTTCAGCAATCATAATGACACAAATACATAAAAAATAAATAAATAAATAAAAAAAATTAACCAAAAAATTAGATTTATTTTAATCAGATTTCTACCTTACAAAGTTAGTCTTGTTATAATTATATTTTTATGACGAAAATATGATGCTACAAATATCAGGCTATTAAAAATGCTATTTACTGCTGGTAGTGATCTTGTGAGTCTATATCTTAGCTTTAAGTCGTTTAAAATCTGGCTGATATGTTGTGAGAGATGTACTAATTAGCTCCGGTAGATGCTTGTTTGTAGGGATTGCACGAGGCTTAGACATCACAAACCTCATTACGCAGTACAGTGATTTACAACAGTATATTGTGCTGAAAATTGAGATGAGTCTAACAATAATCTTTTTTAGTTCAGGATATTTTATTTCCGAAACTTATTTCAAGAACTCAATTGTAAATTGAGATTTATGAATTATCTTTAGACTCAGGTCCTCTCGTAATTTTATTTCACAGTCTTAACTCCTATTGAACTTCCTTACGTACGTCATGGAACTTTTTATATAGCCTCACGTCTTTTGCTCTGGATTCGCGTCGAAATTTTTGGAATATTCTAATCCTTAGAATTTTCTACGAATTGAATAGTAAAGGTCAAACAATCGCATGTAACTCTCGCGCCACTGTTTGGCTACCCCTGAAATATTGAGTAGATGTAAAATAAAAAGGAAACTCACATA
>SEYY01017492.1:37500-50000 GCA_009176605.1 Armadillidium nasatum
TTTTCTTCAGACACAAGGAATCTCTACCAATGATTCTCAGATCCTCATTAATTTATTAATTTTTAGTGCGCAAGCTGTAATGCGGCTTACAATTAAAAGTGAGGATTGATAAGCATTAAGGAGTTTTCTTTAGAATTGGCCTTCCTCTTTGCTCTCCTGAACTCTCTGCCATATATATATATATATATATATATATATATATATATATATATATATATATATATATATATATATATATATATATATATATATATATATATATATATATATATATATACTTAGTATTCAAAACCACTATAATTAAAAATATAAAAAGTAAAACACTAAAAAGATATTAACATTGAAGATAAAAAAATTATCAACAACGGAGGATTAAAAAAGAAAAGAAAGTGGCAACAGTTTCAGAGACTCATTTCCTGTCTCTCTCATCAGGCCAACAGTAAGAGAAAATGAGAGAAATTAAGCACAGAGCAGCGCGAAGTCACATCGAGGTAGCCAGAAACAGAAACAATTAGCCACAATTTAGAGTATTTTGTGTCTTAAAAATATTACGGAGGAATTTTATTAAGATATTGTCAACCTCAAAAAATCCAGTGGATATTTTAAAATTCGGTAAGGTTTTTATAAAATAAGATTCTATTAATCTATTAAGAGACTTAAAATTAGACTCAAAAACGAATTTAGCAATATATATATATATATATATATATATATATATATATATATATATATATATATATATATATATATATATATATATATATATATATATATATATATATATATATATGTGTGTGTGTGTGTGTGTGTGTGTGTGTGTGTGTGTGTGTGTGTGTGTGTGTGTGTTCATAAAATTTTAATTTTTGTCATTAGTATATGTAATAATACAGATAATACAAAAAGGAAATTAACACCGAAGATCCAACAACTAAAAACTAAACCATAAAAAATATTCGCCACTTTTAATACATTTTCTTTCTAACTTTGTTGTCAATTTAAAAAAGGAAAAAAAAAAATTTGGAACGGAAACAGAATTTAATTAAAAAATAAAAAAAATAAAAAATAAAAAAAATAAAACACGAAATAATCAGAAAATGTTTCCTTTACAAAAGAATAAAAATTCTTGGCTTAAATTTAGTATTTGTGTATTTTTTTTGAGAGGAAAATAAAATGACACTTTTGTATTCGTCGTCATACACGGAGGCTAAAACTTTTCCAAACGGGTCTTGATGAAGGTAAAATAGTTTATTATTATTATTATTATTATTATTATTATTATTATTATTATTATTATTATTATTATTATTATTATTATTATTATATTATTATTATTATTATTATTATTATTGTTGTTGTTGTTGTTGTTGTTGTTGTTGTATTACTGTTGTTGTTGTTGTTGTTGTTGTTGTTGTTGTTGTTGTTGTTGTTGTTGTTGCTGCTGTTATTTGTTCAACGTCAACTTTAGTTTTAACATATGTTTTGCATTTATTTACTTCATTTCTCTAAAAATTTTGTTCAAATTTAAATCTAAATCTTGAGAACAACTTAAAGAGAAAGTAAGAATGATAATTATATTTATTTTCTAACGGTTTGGTCCGTAAACCTCGGACATTATCAGTGTTTGGATTCTCACAGATGAATCATTTTTTTGTGAAAACTAAGATTATATCATTATATATTATTAATAATACATAATATTATTGTAGATTTACCAATTATAAAATTAATAGATCGTATTATGTTTAGCTTGAGAGAAACCTGATGTTAATATGTGAATTGTCCCAAAAACCACTTCGGAAACCCATTATTATTAATATTCTGCGCAGAAACTCCTTTCAAATTTCAAGACAGTCTCTACCTACAAAAAAGATAGTCCCGCAATAGGCTCAGATCTGGGTTCTACATTTGCAGATTTTTACATTTCGGAATTGGAAAATAAAACCTTGAAGGAAAATAATACATTCAACCTTGTCTTCTAATGTAAGATATGTTAATTACAACCTTACTATATTTTAGGAACCGTAATGAAATTCTTTAATTTATCAACAGCTTACAAGACATTTCTTCCCTCAATTTCATTTCTGAAGTGTCTCTAAATAACTATAGTTTTTTGTTATCCAAATTTATTAATGATGGAACCCTTTCAACGGGTGTACATGTATTCAATGAGCTTAAGCCGATAACGGTCTATACCTTAATTACAACTCCTACACCACAGAAATATATGAACACTCGATTGTTAAAACGCTTATAATATATGGAGAGCTTTTAAATTGTGCTCTAACCGGGAATCTTTTGATGTTGGTTAAAAGGATCAAAGTGAACTTAATCAACTGTAACCACCCGCTACCTATTACAGAAAAACTAGTTATTAAAACGTTACCAAACTTTATAAAAATGAGGAAAATGCTACCAATAACTCTGAAAGCATTAAATATTATTGTAAAACGCCAAACGCAGTTAATTTTGATAAAGAGGAAATATACCTACGTGGCATTACTGATGCCTGCATAAAAATCTATAAACAAGTCTAAAATTATTTTTAAACTCTATAAAAGCAGACAGCTTTCTTCCTGCTTTCCTACTAAGATACCTTTTCAGCTGTAATTAGACGCATATTTTTTACACAACTATCAGATTGGCAGATGGGTCATACCAGCATTTTACGAGCATTTCTATACTGAGCATCGGAAAGCAACTGTATATGTGATATATCCCTATTATTTAAAATTCAGAACTTCTTACATGATGTTCAGAGCCTAAATACACCTGAACCTCAGAATATTAAAAACTGCAAACCAAACATCAAACTCTGTCCGAGGTTTACGAACGAAACAGGTTAGAAAACAAATATAATTATGCTTCTTAATTTCCCTGTAAGTTATCTCTCAAGAATTATATTTAAAAAAATTAAATTTAAATTAGAAATTTTTTTTAAAGCATTAGATAATAATGTAAAACATTATTATTATTATTATTATTATTATTATTATTATTATTATTATTATTATTATTATTATTATTATTATTATTATTATTAAAGGAGGTGAAGAAAAAAAGAGGGAAAAAAATAGTAGTAAAGAAAGGGGAACAAAAGTTTCATGAATTCTATTTTCTTCCATCTTTTACATACATATAATTACATTTTAATGACTTCTATATATATATATATATATATATATATATATATATATATATATATATATATATATATATATATATATATATATATATATATCCTCCGATGGACAGAGGCCGGAGGCCTACCAAATTTCCACCGGAGTTGGAAAAAAACTTTTTTGGTCGATGGAGGCCGATATATATATATATATATATATATATATATATATATATATATATATATATATATATATATATATATATATATATATATATATATATATATATATATATATGCTACCCAATATTTCCGATAATTAGAATTTCGCTTTCTAACTAGTAATGGTACGAACTTTCTCCGCTAGATATTTCTCGGCGTTGTATTTAACCATAGTCTATGTATTTAACAGTTACTCTGTTATATATAATGAACAGAATTTTTAGGTTTCTGTCATTTTTTAACAAATTTCTTCATGTGTCGTCAAATTTTAAAATGATGATGTTAAGAAGCAAAGAATTTGCATTAAATTTTACTTCTAGCTAACAAAATTAGATTAATTGAACATGATACAAACTTCAGCAAATTTTGTTTTTTTCGACGACCAACAAGGTTATCGGGTTCAGGTATTCAATGAGTTTAAACTAACAGTTCCAAAAGACACTAAATTCCTGGCCAGGGTCAAGACTTGCTATATATCGTGGGTGAACGGTAATGAACCTGAAACAATACAATAGCCTTCACAATGGAAATCACAAACCTCTCAGCAGTTGAAAAAAAGCGCTACGAGTTCTCAATCACATCAAGTCATTTCTGATTGAGTTTTTTGATTTTTTTTAAAAATTATTCAAAAAGACTTTCTTTCACCTGGTTAGAATATTAAAAGGAAGTTTTACTGCAACGTTTCAAGAAGACAGAGAAAATGTGAGGCGCAAGCGGTCTGAGAAATGGAATAACAGAAGAAGATTGCTGCACCAATGACAATGCGCCTTCATTTCTTGAAATAAAATAACACGACTACTGTACTACTGTCTGCACCTCGCCTGACCTGACCCGACCCCCTGCAATTTCTACTTGTTAATCAGTATGACCGAGTTTTGATTCTATTGAAGAACTTCAATCTCAGGAGGTGCTGAATACGCTACAGCTTTAAGACTTATGATGAGTGATTTCGAAAATGTGAACTTGGCTGAAATCTTTGCATACATCCAAGGTGACCATGAAATTATGACAAAAAGAAAGTATTATTATTATTACGTGCAAATTATCGAAAATTTTGCTTAATACCACACACACACACACACACACATATATATATATATATATATATATATATATATATATATATATATATAATATATATATATATATATATAATATATATATATATATATATATATATATATATATATATATATATTATATATATATATATATATATATATATATATATATATATATATATATATATATATATATATATATATATATATATATATATATATATATATATATATATATATATATATAATTTATATATATTTATATATATATATATTATATATATAATATATATAATATATATATATATATATATATATATATATATATATATATATATTATATTATATTATATATATATATGTATACGGAGGATGGGGGAAATGATGCGAAGATTGCACATAGAATAGTACAGGTAGGGAGAGCAGCAGAGCTGTGATCTGCTGCTGAAGGATCAACATATGGGGTTATATAAAATGTGATATTACCAATAATATGTATGGAGCAGAAACGTGGTGCACTACTAGAAGACAGGAAAGTAGGATTCAAGCAACAGAGATGAGGATGCTGAGAGCTATGATTGGAAAAACCAGAAGAGATAGGATAAGGAACGAGAGGGTGAGACAAGAGGTGGGAGTGGTACCGGTATTGAGGAGAATAGATGTGGCGAGGTTGAGGTGGTGGGGTCATCTGGAAAGGATGCCGGAATATAGAATTGCGAAGAGAAGATGGAATTGGACTGGAAGAAGGCCAAGGGGTTAGGAAGAAATGGAAGGAATCTGCAGGATCGTTGAGAAGATTTGCCCACGATGGAGGAAATACAGGAAGAATGTGGGAAGACAGAGATGAGTGGAGAAGACTGCTGAGTCCACTGACAGGTCGCGGTTTCCTGGACCCCGACCTCCTGGGGAGGACTGTAAGTTATATATATATATATATATATATATATATATATATATATATATATATATATATATATATATATATATATATATATATATATATATATATATATATATATATATATATATATATATATATATATATATATAATAATGAATTCAGTTAAATCAGTCTCTTTCTTTCTCTCTCTCTCTCTCTTTCTCTCTCTCTCTCTCTCTCTCTCTCTCTCTCTCTCTCTTTCTTTGTATCTATCTATCTATCTATATATCTTTTCTCTTCATCTTCATTTTTTTCCTCTTTGAAGCTTATCTGTGGCATTCATCGCTCTGTGGAAGAATCCCGGTATCTTTTATGCAAGCAAAAGATGTGGAAAGAAATATGGGTCTTTAATATACATATGAGGAGATCATAAATTTTTGTTTTATGTTGAAAAGAAATAAAGAATGAAAAAAATGGCTTATAAGGAAGAACGCAATCACATAACAAAAGTCACATCCTCGCATTTGAGAAAAGAGTTGTTTGATGCTATTTTGGTAATAAAAATGATGAATAATGTAATATAAATTTTTGAGAAATTTTGCAGGAATATCATTTTATATTTTTGTTTATTCATATATTTTATTTTGTATTTAAGGTTCTCTTTGTGAGTCAAACAATGCATATGTTTTATTGAAGTAAAGCTGCTTCTTTGTTGAAGGGTTTATTTATTAAAGCGTTTTAAAGTAATAAAAAGATATATATTAATGAATATTAATGCAAAGTATATTGAAGTAGAGGTCAAACTGAACTTAAAGGTCAACTGTTCTTGTACAAAATGAATGACCTAATGAAATTTAATTTCTTTAACCCTTTGTTCCCCCGAAGTAACGAAAAATGAAAAATAAAAAAAAATTACAGTAATTTTAAGAGATGCAATTTCTGACCTTTAAAAGAATTCAGGTTTCTTTTTCCGCGGAAGAGTAATTTTTAGAAAACTATACTCTGTACAACCATAAATATTGTATAAATGGAATTCTTAGAACACTTTCTAGTGCTTATAGATAGATCTTGCTTCTTTTAAATTTCATTACCCTAAGGGCGATTTTATATTCACTTACTGTGAAAGGCGAACGGAAATATGTTTACTTGTAATGGATAAAAGTTTTAGTTGGTGTAAGGACGTTTTTGACCATTATTTCTATTGTTAACGACTTACGTCTCCGACGATGTAAATTTTACAATTAATTTTAAATAAATGGGGTTTCAAATTTCCCATATCTTCACTCCTTCCCCCTTTACCCTCACACTCCCCACCTTTCCCTTCCCCTCACCCTCAGAAATATTTCATTTTGCGCAAATTGTTTTTCAAATAAACTTTTACAAATACTTTTTGACAACTCCAAGGCAAACTTTTTCACACTTAATTCTCACTCTTGCTCTGTTACCCTCATTCGAATTAACTTTTTTAACACTTCGGCTTTTTTTTTTAGCTTTTATTTATTTAATAATATTTTTTTTTTGTCAACGTATTTCAACTGTGACAAATTGCTTTCTTGCTTTTAGTATGTATGTATGTATGTAATGTATGTATGTATGTATGTATGTATGTATGTATGTATGTATGTATGTATGTATGTATGTATGTATGTATCATGACGACTCGCGGTAGAAATGCATAGAGGTTCGATTATATAAAACGTGTAATTATTTTTGTGCGAGTTGAATATTTATTATTCGGACATAAGAGAGCGACCACGATGTCGCTCCCCCCCCCCACATATATATATATATATATATATATATATATATATATATATATATATATATATATATATATATATATTCCTCTGGTGGGACAAGGCCAGAAGCCTACATATTCCACCAGAGACAGGGGAATGTCAACTGTGGTCGATTATTGACCGACATGTCCTGATAAACTACTTTTGAAAGTGTGCAAGTCAAAGGAAGTTAGGAAAACAGATAAAGGGAGTGTGTTCCAGACTTTACCAGTAGAGTACATAAGATTTGGCATAGCTGTTATGTCTTGGGTTGGAAAATTGGACAGAAAAAGGATGAGATTTTGTAGAAACGCTTGTCGCACGAGCACTTCTCAATGGAGGAGGTATACGACTGGAAAGAACAAAAAAGCAATGTCCATTGTAATAACGATAGTATAGAGAGAGTGACGCAACAATTCGACGGGCAGAAAGAGATTGGAGAGATTTAGTGAGAATGGAAGAGTTTACAAGACGGAAACTCCTAGACTCCACTTTTTCGAGGAGAGCTGTATGAGTGGAATCACCCCAGATTTTTTAGGGCGTCTTCCATAATTCTATATATATATATATATATATATATATATATATATATATATCTATATATATATATATATATATATATATATATATATATATATATATATATATATATATATAGTGTGTGTGTGTGTGTGTTGGGAGGAGAGGGATTGAATAATATAAAATATTCATAAAAGTTCGAAAAAAAATATACTTGAAACTCTTAAATTGATCATAAGACGATTCAATATTTGTACACTAATTACACCCACAATGTAAAAGTTCTCATCACCAAAATGAAAAAGGAAAAAAGTATAAGTAATAAACCGGTTAGAGAATCCTTATTTGTGAGTAAAGAAGGAAATATTTATAACCTTTTGGATCAAGATTTTTTTGTGTCTAAAGGAAAGCATAATAATTGGGGTTGGCTTAGGATAATCGCCTGTTTAGGATCAATAAAAGGAAAAACAATGAAAAGAAATTAGGAAATTAAAAAAATGAAACAATGGCATGGGAACATTAGAGAGAGAGAGAGAGAGAGAGAGAGAGAGAGAGAGAGAGAGAGAGAGAGAGAGAGAGAGAGAGAGAGAGAGAGAGAGAGAGAGAGAAGAGATTGGAAGAAATGAATTCCTTCAAAAAATTAAGAATGTTTTACAGGAAAAGATCAAAAGAGTTTCAAGAGAAACAAGAGAGTGAATAGGCCTTAAGTGGACTAATGCAAGACGGAGCCAAAAGAATAAAGATATATATATATATATATATATATATATATATATATATATATATATATATATATATATATATATATATATATATATATATATATATATATATATATATACAAACCAAAAATAAAGAATAATATTAATTAGATAGAGATAATAATAATGTAACTTTCTTCCTACCACTTCAATAATCTTATACTTCTGCTACTGTTCTCCCAATATAACAGATTTGTTTCTACCTTTTTTGAGTACCTAACAAACTTCTCACGAGACTGTTACATCTTCACATCCAAACACATTGAGGTCCTCTATTTAGGAGATTTCAATGTACACAACACTGAATGGTTAGGTTCCTCTCATACTGATTCAGGGGGAGAGGAGGCAGAATCATTCAGTATTCTCAACGATCTGGAGCAGATGATTAAAGTACCAACACACGCCAGATCATCCAAAAAAATTCTTGAACACTTTTGACTTACATTTCACTACTAGTCCTTCTCTCTATAAATACGCTATCGTCGCACCTATTGGTAACTCCGACCACAATCTAATTTGTCTTATTTTCATGCTTTCTCTCCAACTGCTCCACCATGCCCTAAGCGTGTCTTCTAGCACTTTGATCGGACTTACTGGGTGGTTTTGCGTTGCATCTATGGTAACTATCCCTGGAGTGACTGCTTTGTCTTTGAAGATTCTTCGGTCTCTGCTGATAAGGTGGAGGCCGTAATCGTTGATGGGATGAGCAGGTTCATTCCTTCTTCAACTAAATCCTTCTCTCCTCAAAATCCATGGTTCGATCGTGCTTGTTCTCGTGCCATTCAGACAAGAGACATCGCGTATCGATAGTGGAAAAATTCTCCTTCTCCTATCACTCTCGCTAATTTTCATTCAGATTGGAATCGTTGCAGGGATATTCTTCGACGAGCAAAGTGGACTTTCACCAAATGAAGGTGTGCTGAGCTTCAAAACTCCCCTACTGATAAATTTTTCTGGCCTCTTGCCAAAAACATCTCTAACAACTTCTGTAAATCTTCCTTTCCTCTTCTTATTCGCTCTGATGGTTATGTTGCTAACACTCCAACTGAAAAGATTTCGGCCTCCTGTTCTCCTCTAATTCAACCCTGGATGATTCCGACAGTCCTCCTCCTACTTCTTCTCCTCTCAGATGTCCCATGTCCTTTACCTGTGAATTACATTTGATCAAGGTGCATGTGGCTTCTGAAGTCTATGAACGGTTAGGAATTCAAGAGGCCCGGATGGCATTCCCCCCCTAGTTTTTAAGGGAGTGTGCCTCTGAGACTGGCTCCGTCCCTCATTCAACTTTTCTCTCTATGCCTCAATACTAGTACTTTCCCTCAGTGTTGGAAGCGTGCATTAGTCCAACTTATTCCGAAGAAAGGTAGCAGCTCTGATCCTTCTTTGAAACCCTTCTCAACTCGCACTTCTTAGATCATCTGGAATCCCATTCCCTTCTCTCTGATCATCAGTATGGTTTTCGACGTTCGAGGTCTACTGGTGATATACTTTCCTATCTCACAGATTTATGGTCTTCTGCCCTTAGGGACCATGAGGAGACTTGCGTGGTGGCGCTTGACATATTTAAGGCATCTGACCGGGTAAGGCAAGCGTCACTGCTTTCCAAGCTCCCCTCCTTTGGGTTTCCTCCTTCTCTTTGCTTACTTATGCCTAGCTTTCTTGCTAATCGTTCCGTTTCGGCTGTTGATGGAGCGACTTCTTCTTCCTTTCCTGTCAATAGTGGTGCTCCTCAGGGTTCTGTCTTGTCTCCTAATCTATTCTTACTTTTCATAAATGATCTTCTCAGCTGTTCATCTAACCCTATCCATTCATATACCGATGACTCAACCCTCCATTCTTCTGCTCATTTCAAATCTGCTCCTTCCTTTGCATCTAGAGTTGCTTCTCGTCTTCATCTATCCGATTCCATTCTTGCAGATCTGGATAGAATTTCCCGGTGAGATCGTTTCAATCTTGTGAAATTCCACTCTTTAAAAACTCAACTTCTAGAAATCTCCCTCTCAAAGACACCTTCTAACTTTTCTATTTCTTTCGATCGTTCTCCCATCTCTCCTGTTGGCATTCACATAAAAAAATTTCTTGGAAAAACCTTATATCACAATGGTTGCTAGGGCGACTTCAAAGAAGCTGGGGGTTCTTTTTAGATTGCGATAATTTTTTACTTCCTCGCAGTTACTCCAAATTATACAAGGGTTTCATCCGCCATTGTATGGAGTACTGCTCTCATATCTGGGGTGGCTCAGGTTTCACCCGTCTTTTGGATAAGGTTGAGTCAAAGGCTAAAAGACTTATAAACTGTTCCGCTTTTTCTAATTCACTTGACTCTTTATATTTGCGACGCGACATTGGTGCCTTGTCTCTTTTCTATAGGTACTACAGCGGCAAATGCTCGAGGAAACTATTCCCCCTTATACCTCCACCTTTACGTCGTCCTCGTAGCACAAGGGGTGCATTGTCTGCGCATCAATTTTGCGTGGACATAGGCAACTTCAGGTTTGTCTGCTGTGGTGCCTCCTTCTTTCCTGCCACCTCTGTTTTGTGGAACTCTCTCCCATCTTCTGTGTTTCCTTCTGAATTTAATATCAATTTCTTTAAAGCCGGCGTCTGCTCTCACCTAAGATATTTGCGTGAGGTGGGACCTGAATGGGGTGGTTTTTATTTTTTGTTTTTGTGCTCTTTTACATTTATTCTTATTCTTCTAACACCCTCTCCTTGAATGGGGCTTTGCCCGTGAGTGGTGGTGATGCATAAAAAATAATAATATAAAATGATAATAATAATAATAATAATAATAATAATAATAATAATAATAATAATAATAATAATAATAATAATAACAAAAATTATTAATTATGATAATTAATAAAAAGCCCTAAAAAAAAAAAAAAAATTTTTTATTTTTAAAAAAAAAAAAAAAAAAAAAATTTTTTTTTAAATTTTTTAAATAAAAAATCCCATTTTCTCACAAGAAAAATAATTTTAATTTCGCAAAAGTAAACATAAAAACATAAAAATATTTTTAATAAAATAAAAAAGTTTCAAAAAGTTGAAATCACAAAAATGGAAAATTTTCAGATTAAACTTTTTAATTGAAAAAGAAAGCAGAACAAGATGTCATATATATATATATATATATATATATATATATATATATATATATATATATATATATATATATATATATATATATATATATATATATATATATATATATATATATATATATATATATATATATATATATATAGTATATCAGTACGGGCATGTCCACATTACATTCACCTTCCCAGAGAAAGAAGGAAAAAACAAAATATTTCTTCAGAATCAAATTAATGCCCCCCTCCCCACCCATGTCCCAGTATACTAAATTTTGATTACGGCTTTTGAAAATGTGCAGGTCAAAGAAAATAGAGAAAGGAAGTGTGTTCCAGACTGTCACAGTGAAGCATATATAAGAATGAGAATAGTGGTTAAATAATCTAATAAGTAGTAATATTAGATGAAACTGACTATATAAATAAATGCAAAGTGTTGTTGTCTGATGAAACATTACCAAAAACTAAATTCTAACCCAAAATTCCCAAAATGATTTTAATAACTCTATTTAAAATATTTTAAATAAATGAAAAGATTTAATTAAAAAGTTTACTGAATATTTACCAAGGCTATCACAATTCTGCCCCAAATACACAAACAGGATTTCCCACTTAGACCTATCATTTTGAATATAAATAGTGTTGCCTATAAATTATCAACATGGTTGGAGTGAATTGAGATGCTTAGTTTAGAACATTTCGAAACCGCATATTAAACATTCGAAAGATTTTATTGAAAAAATAAATAAAGAAGAGTTTATTTAATAATAAAAATCTAGTAAGCTATGTTTACGAACGTCCCCATTACTCTCACTTTAGAGTGGTTGGAGGAATACATTAATGATAATGAGATTGGTAGTTTCTCTATTTCTTTTGAAAACATAAAAAACATAAAATTATGTATGAAACACTCTTACTTTCAATTTGGAGATAATTTTTATAGGCAGATAATTTGGTTTAAGTATGGGTTCTCCTCTCTCCTTATTCTTGAAATATTTGTTTATGGAATTATTCGGAAAAATAATCCATATTTTTGGAGGTTTGGTTTCAAAACATTAAAATGGTT
>SEYY01017492.1:57500-60000 GCA_009176605.1 Armadillidium nasatum
ATGATAAATATATATGAAAATGAAAAAAATGAACATCAACGATGACTCTCTTACCTTCTGGAAGGCAAACAAGAATGATCTTCCCACACTAGCAACACTAGCAAGAGTATATTTGTGCCCACCATCAAGCTCCAACGAGAGTAAAAGAGAATTCAAAGTTGGGAAATCAATTCAAAAAGAGAGAATCAAACTATTTCCAAAATATGTAGAAATATTACTATTTTTAAAATACAATCTTAGAGCAGTAACATATTCAACGTCACTGAACATTTCACTCACCCAAATTCTAAAACTTATGATGTAAATGTTCAAGAAGATTCTGATAGTGAATAGTGATTTAAGTAAATGAAGTGTTTGTTTCCTCTTTTATGTTGCATTCATTTTGCCACGCTCAATATGTAACAAAGGAGTAATGGAATTAAAATCTTAATTTTCTTAAATTTTGTTTGATTTAATCCACCATTAATAAGTATAATTTGCTATTAATCCCGGCAGGTAACTCCGGTTTTCATTGATTATTAATCGGTGCATAGACTTGAGCCCAAGTCTAAAAGATGAAAAACTGTCCCCTACTTTCAAACTCTCTTGACTCTCTATCTCTGCGACGTAACGTTGGCGCACTATCTATTTTCTATAGGTACTATAATGGCAAGTGCTCGAGGGAATTGGCCTCTCGTATTCCACCACCATTGCGTCACCCACGCTGCACAAGGGGTGCCCTGCTTTCGCACAAATTTTGTGTGGAAGCTGGAAACCCCAAGCTTACCTGATGTGGTGCCTCCTTCTTTTCAGCCACTTCTGTTCTGTGGAAAGTCTACAATCATCTATTTATTTTTCCTTCTGCATTTAATCTTTCTCTCTTTAAGGCTTCTGAGATTTGTGCATTAGGTTTGGGTTCTGGGTGGGCTTTCTTGCTCTTTTCTCTTTTGTATGTGCCCCCTCCTTGAAAAGAGCTCTGCCCATGAGTGGTGGTGAACAATACAAAAAAAAAATCACTATACCGTTATTCCACGGTACACGGCAAATCATGTAAAAGTGTGATCATAAAACTCCAAAAGCAAGTACATGAATATTTAATGAAATAAAGAAATAAATAACGAATGAATGAGAAAATAAAAAATAAAATAAAAACCGAGAGGTGATAAAAATAAAAAGAAGATAAATGAATAGAATATGAAAATGAGAGACGTTTTTCCAAAGATGAATTTTGATTCCTTGAAACATCTATTACACGAATCCATTTAGAAATAATCCTGTTTTTCTTGAGACTCTTTATATATATATATATATATATATATATATATATATATATATATATATATATATATATATATATATATATATATATATATATATATATATATATATATATGTATGTGTGTGTGTGTGTGTGTGTGTGTGTGTGCGCGTGTGTGTATGTATATGTGTAAGTGTAAGTGTATGAGCATGTGTATGTGTGAATTTGAGTAACTGTCTTTCTTTTTTTATGAATTTAAAATGTACTGGGAAAGCAAATTAATTCTGTTGTACAGTATGCTCTGCAGCTTGTCTAACGCCGAAGTTGTTGACAATGAGTGCAAAGATTGATCACGAGAAAAAGAAACACAGAGAATATTAGGGACAGACGAAGGTTTTAGTTTTGTTTTCGAAAATAATGTCATAGTTGTGTGGAAGGTTGTGTCGAGTTGTAAGATGGAGAAACTGAGTTTTTCAGGCATTAAACGACTATGTTTTCTCTGCCTCATTTTGGAATACGAGAAAAATTCCTCTTTAAACTCTGATGTTTAATATATATATATATATATATATATATATATATATATATATATATATATATATATATATATATATATATATATATATATATATATATATATATATATATATTACGTGAGGGTGATTGTATATATAAATCATTAACCAACTTTGCAGTCGGTAAGATCAGGAATGTTTGTCAGCTCCAAGATTTTTTTCCATGTTGTCCAGTGAACGAAATGTCAGGACTTAGGAGTAGGATTTGTAATTGAAGAAGTGCTCGTTGCTGAAAGTATAAATTCAGGAATGTTGACAAGCGTAATTATTTACCGACATTGACAGAGCATCATCCTTACCAGTGTAGAAGAAATTTTAAAGCTAATCATCTGTTAAGTCCCATGAAAACGAGCGATCCCATGTGTAAAGTCCACCGGAACATCGGAGTTGGGAATATAAAAATATCGGCTTTGGGATCTCCAGTGTAAAGACCATCAGTGCTGCGATCATTAGTAGTTAGTCATGAGTGTGTAGTAGTGTCAGAGTTCCACTTAAACGTTAGGAGGTTACTCATTAGTCCAATGATCCGATTGAGGAAGGGTCGTAACTGAAAGATCGATTGATGTCATTGTTAGTGCAAATGGAACGTTTGGGTAGATGGATTACTTTTGGAAACTCTTGAGTCCAAGATCTGCCTGATGCAAAGGAAGGACCGATTGGGTGGTTGGCGGCCCTGCTTCCAAGAGAA
>SEYY01017492.1:65000-67500 GCA_009176605.1 Armadillidium nasatum
AATTAGACGAATTAAACGAAATTATTACTATTATTATTTTTAGTTTTCTAGCGAACTTAGTTCGACTTATCATAACCCGAACAACCGAAGTTTGCCGTGTGATACAGGCCTAACTGATAGATGGAACGCTGCTGTTGGATACAGGCCTACTGCTATGTTACACTATACTAATATATATATATATATATATATATATAATATATATATATATATATATATATATATATATAATATTAATATATATATATATATATATATATATATATATATATATATATATATATTAATATATATAAATATATATAAATTAAATAATTATATAATTATAATATATGAAGATAGTGACGTTATTGCCCCTGTCGACAAAATAAAAATATAAATTTTATATATTTTGTCGTCCTGCACTTTTTTTGCGAGTAAAGGGAAATATTTGGTTTTCCCGAAAAAAAAAAAATTTTTTACCCTTTTCCGACTTGTATTTTTCTGGAGGAAGATCCTACCTAATGTCTTAATAATAATAATAATAATAATAATAATAATAATAATAATAATAATAATAATAATAATAATAATAATAATAATAATAATAATAATAATAATAATAATAATTATAATAATTCCAATAATAATATGATAATAATAATAATAATAATAAAATAATAATAATAATAATAATAATAATAATAATAATAATAATAATAATAATAATAATAATAATAATAATAATAATAATAATAATAATAATAATTATCAGGTGAACTCAAATAACTTCAGCAGATTATTTTGGTTATATTATTGATCGTCAACGAAGCCCCTTTTTTCAGTCTTGGAATTCAAAGAAAATTTATAATTCATTATAATTATGACGTCATTATCTTCCTACAGAAATGGTTTTCACTCTGTTGGAGGAACCAGTCTTTTCTACCAACTTATCTTCAAACTCTTTTCTTTTTATATACCTGAAAGAAGATAAGGTTTGTGAGTACCAGTATCGAGTACCAGAAGGTAGTCCTTTGAGTTTTTTCAAACAGAAGAATAAAGGGCTGAACTGATAACCCTGTTGCAATCGTGAAGGAGGGATGCTATACACGAGAAGAAAATTTACTTCATTATATTTTATTAATTAGAAATATCCAATTTTAAAAAAATTTCCATTAATATAGATTTTTTTAATTAATTCACATTTGCTTCTATTTTTAGAGTTAAATTAATAAAAAATTAATATGAAAACATTCCTGAATGTTCAGCTGAAATTCTAAAATATATTTCCAGGTAAGAAAAATATATTAATAATTTTAATTTATTTTAATATAAAATATAGTTTCTTTTTCAAAATTAATATTTTACATTGGAAAATAGTGAAAAAAATATTTAATTATACGTTGTAATCTTGTAATTTGTTAATTTTTTGATTTTACATTTTCATATCAAAATCCCTTTTTTAAATTTATTTTTATCTTTTTTTTTTTTTTTAATAAAGAAAATGATTATTTTTTTAATTAATTCACAAACCACAAATTAAAATTTCGATTACTTTATGCAAGAATAAAAACATTCGAAAATTAAAATCTTTGATCAACAAGCAAAAAAACCTGCACCAAACACATGCAGACACATACAGACATATACATATACATACACATATACAAATACACACACACACACATATATATATATATATATATATATATATATATATATATATATATATATATATATATATATATATATATATATATATATATATATATATCCTCTGCTGACAAAGGAAAGAGGTCTACCTGTTTTCATAAAAAATTGGGAAATTTTACGGACGGAAGAAATTAATGGCTAACATATCCCGATACACGTAGATCGAAAGCGTGCAATTCAAAGGAAGTTGAAATATAGATAATTGAGTGTATTCTTGACTTTAAGAATAGAATTCACGTCAGATTTATCTTAGAGATCAAATCTGGGTCAGAGAGTTAGAGAATGAAAGGAAGAGACTGTGAAGAACGGCATGCCATACAAAACCTTCCGTAAAGAGATATCCGATTGGAGAGTTCAGAAAAGCAGTGACATTTGTAACAGTAATAGTATGAAGAGAGAGTAACGAAACAACTGGAGAACGGAAAAAGACTGGAGAGAGTTAGTGAGAGTGAAACAAAGAGAGTTGTGTGAATGGAACTACCACAGATGAGTGAGGGGTCTCCGTAAAGAGGCGAACAACTCGCATATAAAGATGTAAACAAATAGGGTGATGCGAAGAAAAATTGAATGAGCCACAGGACACCCAACATTTTAGAAGATGGGAAGAAAACAGAAATAATGTGATCTTGGCAAGAAAGTTCACGAAAAAAAGGAACATCAGGTATAATAACGATAGACAAAGGTTTGAGTTGTGTGCTTTCGAAGAACCTCGAAAATGGGAAAAAAGTTTTCAAAGTATTGAAATCAACCATGATTTTTCTCTAACCTCAACCAGAATTTCGAAATTAATCAGATATCAGTTTTACCA